>SCLG01001099.1:0-16526 GCA_004367875.1 Oikopleura albicans
TTTACTCAACGCTTTCGCGCAGCGCAAAATATATTTACGTACCCCAGGGGTTAAAAAATTGAAAATGAATATTTTCTATTTTAGGGTAAATTATAAGATTCTCTATACCTTTTTACGGTGAATGAAATGATCCGCTGTAGGATGGCATCTCAACCCGATCATACCGATCCTCTCGTCGGTTATCGTATTGACCCTCATAGGGCTCAAAACGGTCTTTTCGGCCTCTGCCGCGACCTCGTCCGCGTCCGCTATGACCACGACCGCCTCGGTTGCCTCTGCTTTGGTAGCTTTCTTCTCGGAAGCCTCGATAGCGGCTGGGTTGCTGCTTGCTTTCTTCACGGTACTTGCGGCGGTAAACGTCCGTGTCTATGTTATGGTTGAGCTCCTCATCCATGTATCGTGAAGCCCGGCCTTTGTTGTAAAGACATAAATCCGTCAGCCACTTCGGTGGAGGCATAGATTCTGGCCGGTTTGTTGTCTCGTTCCATTTTAGCGCAACCATATTACGCTGCTTGTCGATCACAATCACTGGATCAGTCATTGACTTCCAGAACTTTGGGAACATCGCTGTGCTAACGTGATACCCATATTTCGTACATTCGGACATCATGTCCTTAGTAGAAGCTGTTGCGCATGCTGTTAAACGGTTTTTATTACCTTGAGATCGGGTAAAAACTAGTTATTTTTTTTGTAACTTTTTCCACCTATTTTGATATTGATGACTTTTACCCGTTAAATTCAGAAGTTAAAAATTAAATTTTACTAAAATACTGTAAATTTTGTATGATATATTAATTATACTCCAACAAATTAAAATATTTTAAACTTGACATTGATGACTTTACACGTTTTACATTCAGAAATTAAAACTTAAATTTGAAAAAAAAAATGTAAATTTGTATGAAATATTAATTATACTCCATTTTCACCCGGTGCCTTGGATTATTTCTTTGAATCCTTGGTTTGATTTTTGTAACTTGCGCGCAAGATCACGTAAAGCTGAAGCCCCTAACTCATTCAAGTTCGATGGGTAATCCACCTGAAGCTTGAACAGTTTCCGTTCCATTTCAACCGAGAATCCTTCGATTGCCGATTTTCGGTCGATCGCCACGTTCTGGTTTTCCCAATCTTCTATTGGGCCGTCATTTTTTAAAGCAATTTTGACCTCCAGCGGTTTGCCGTTGTCAGCCACCTGGTAACCAAAACAAAGCCACAGGTTCTTGACATTTGGCGGAGCGTCAAGATTCAATGATCTCCCTGCCTCGCAAAATGACAGAAATGTGCCGTATAGTTCGGGCACCGCTTCGATATTAATGACGCATGATGTGCGTAAAAGCATGTTGAAAGCCGTAACTTCGTCCAGAAGCAGCTTCATTTTCTTCAAGTGCGCCATGGTGTCCGGGTCCCTTGACTGGAACTGCGTGATATACTATAAAATCATATTTTAGTTGAATGTATGACCCGTTCTGATAAAATCGGTTAAAAAAATGAACTGGTATCATTTTTGGAACCTTCGAAATAAACGCCTTTATTTGTGGTTTTAAACTTGTTTTAGTTTTTACAACACTACCCCTTTTAGTTTGTATTTACTTATCCAGATTTCTGAAAATATTGCAAATACAGTGGTATGCCTTAAAACAGACTCGATTAATAAAATTCCAGAACGTTCCGAAACATTTATCTGTTTCAGCGCGAGTCATCTTGATCGGGTTCCTGATCACTCATATCGTCAATAAAACCGATTCGATTTGTTTTAAATCGCTGTTAGTTTTCTTTTTGAAAAAAAATTGCTTATATTTTCTTTTGAGATTTTTATTTTGAACTTATAATCAATATTAAACTATGAAATTATTCCAGTCGGCTTTGCCTGGGTATGGTATCAATTCCGATTATGTGAACTATTTGGCCATACCACTGTATGTTGGTGCAGCTATTCGTCACTTATATCGGGTTCGTTGAATATTCATATTTTGAACTTATTTTCCAATTTTGGAAAAAAAAATGGCACCGATTTTCAAGTACTCAACTTTTCTTTACATATTTTGTCTTTATTAAATTAGAAAAAAATAAAAATTGGTCGTGCCAATTCAGATGAAACAACAAAAAAAAAATGGTTATACACATTTCTTTCTAAAATCTTTTAACCTGATATATCGAATTGATACAAAACATTTTTTAAAACAAAAACTTATTGTTGTTTTCAAGAATTTCTAGAATTCGTAAAACAAAATGTTTATAAACCGGTGTTTCTTTGATTTTCTTTCAGTTTTAGAAACTCTAAAAATCAAAACACTTTTAGCCCCCTGCACGTCATCGACCTCGATTACGACTACGTTTTGGCATGGAAAAGGTGAATTATCTTTATTAGATATTATTTTAAACCAGCGTTCATTTTCCTACCAATTTTGGAGATAGTTTTTGGAAATACAAAAATTAAATTAAAAAAAAATGTAACTGACCTGCCAGTAATCACGATGGGTTTCCACCGATTGGAATTTATTGATCAATTTTTCGCCAGCTAGGCGGCGTTGTTCCGAAGCGGTTTGGTTGACCAAAGTCATGAAACCTTCTCGGCAATTCTTGTCCGTTGGTCGATTCTTCGCGCCCATTATGGCCGATGAATACATTGACAAATCAAGGTATTGATTTCCGCTTTCGGACACCGCTTCGTCTGGGGTGTAATCGTTGATTCCAGGGCTACCCTGTGAGTTACGTAACGAGTCCGTGAGGCTCTCGTTTGACACTTCCTCCTCATGATCTATGTCTTTCGGCACCTCGCCCGAGTCCTCATCTCCTGAAAACGTCTGTTCCAGGGTATCCTTTTCCTCCGCGGGAGCCTTCTTATCTTCTCCCTTTACAGGCAATTCTCCCTCTACGGGGACGGTTTTTAACTCCGCTCCGTTATTGTCGACTTCCATGGCTTAAATTTTTTATTTATTATTTGATATGTAGATTAAATAAATACGTAATTTATTATCAAAAACGTAAACTTAAAACAATCTTAAACAAAATGTGTTTTATTAAAACTTTAACATTTTAGTTATTCATGAGTGACATTGATGATAACGTTGAACGGGATATGTTCCGTGCACGGGTACTCCGACTTATCAAAAACCGGCATTGTCTCGATTTTATCGAGAAAATCGAATGCGAGTTTGAAAACTCAAAAATGCGAGTTGGGTCACTCGAGGTCCCTGCGAACATTTTTCTCGAGTTCACCGAAGTTTCGGCCAACGAGCTAGATGTTGTTGCTAATGGGCGGCATTTGCGGGTAAGCTTTACTATGTCACATATTCTATGGTTTACTACTTTATTTTTTTTTTTAAAAACTAAACCCCTCCTTTTGCGGGTTAAACTTTCTTAAAGAACATAAATTGACCCTTGATCATAAAATTTAACCGTTATAAATTGTTAAAATTGTGTTTGTAAAACGAACCGTTTTCCATATTTTATTTCTTATAAATAAAACTGGTTTATTGCAATCAGAAGACTATTAAAGATTTCCAAAAAAAAAATTTTAGGTCCAGCATAAGTGTGGTCTTATTGATCTGACCGATCTTGTTTATTGTATTTACAATCAGTGGGGTTTGCGTGAGTCGAAAATTCCGAAACCCATTTTGGATTTCATTTATACATCCGCACGATGGTGTCTACGACAGCCCAATGTGCCTTCTACCCTACAAATGATGGGCTTTTATGATGACATATCGCTCTATTTCCCACTGCGCTGCGTTCATGCTCAACAACGGACTTTTGAGAACGCGTGTCCTATTTGTGTTGACCGGTTAGTGTTTTAAATTTCATTTATACACGAAATTTGTTTTTATCAATTAAACCGAATTCATTTAATTTTGGTGTCTTTTTCTTTTTACACTAGACCGGGGCCATTTTTGCGAAAAAAAATTAAATTTCACAATCTGTATGTAAAACTTTTCAAACTAATTGAAACAAAAAACTTTCTGTTTCACCAAAATTTTCAATTTTCGCCCAAAAAAAATTTGTGATATTTCTTTGTTAAAATTATTCTATATCATAAATTTTAGCAAACTGCGTATCGTGGATAGTCATACTACTCCGGCTGTTTTGACCGCCCGTATTTTTGTTTTGAAATGTTTGGCGTTGAAAACCGCCCGGACCGGTATGAACTGTTATGGTGATTATCAGTTCGACTACGTGCTATCGCCTCTTGAGGCCCAACGTATCAGTACTGTGGTCTGTATTGTCGGCAATACGACCGTAGAAGGTAACATTGGCAATACCCGCAAACACCGAGCAAATGACTTATTGCGTCATCTTTTCAATATTTGCTCAACGCCTTATGCTGGCCGACGCTGTCAAGGCCGTGATACCCAGCTTTCGGGAGCTTCCCGTGCTGCTCTTGGACTAGGTATGTGCCTTATCCCGAATAGTGTGCTTTTTTAGATTTATATCTAAGCAATTTCCCATAATTTTTTATTTTTTAAATTGAAAAAAAATACTTTATTTTGGGAACTTATTTTGTAAACTTCATCTCTTATTTACCTTTTCGATGAACTTCCGGGGTATAGGTTGCCGTATTAGTACTTGTATCGTTTCTTCTATTGAAACCAAACCAAAAATAAAATTGGTAAAAAAATTAAAAATGCGCTCCTTTCGCAAACAAATTTTAAACTGAACTGAAATTGTCGAGGTATGAAATGCGACTAAACAAAATGTTTCGCTCCAATCACGTGGTTAGAAAACAAAATACTCTAAAACTAGAATTTGACTTTTATTTTCTTTATAAATGCAAACTTTTGCACTACCTCAAAATCCGTACTAAACACTGACTTTCCTGGAAAAAATGAAAACTAGAACTTTCATTATCTAAATTGTTTTCCTATTTAAATTTTTAAACGATCGTTATAAATATTATAAATATTATAAATTTGTTGTTTTTATTCTGAAAACTTATTTTAGTCAACGTGTTCGAGGTAGACCTTACTCGCGTCACCCACAGCGAACTTGGTGCCATGCTTGTTTTGCTGGCCTTTGCAAGTCGCGCTGGTACCCTTTATCGTGGTTGGGGTATTAGCTCGAACGAAATGCGTTCCATCATTACGAATTTCGGCGATGATTTGTGCCATGTGGCACAGCTTACTGGAGCGACCTCTGAGCCTGTTATCACGACTCGTGGCCAGAATTTGATTGATTATGCCGCCACTGTCGGGCAACATGTATTTCGTCAAGGCCTCGAAAGCAACCGTGTGGTTGACCTCCATCTTTGTCGAGGTAAACAAAATGACTCGAGATTATAGAAAATTAAATAGACCCCCACCGAGATACTGTTATGTTATTCATGTTTATTAAAAACCATAAAAATATCGTATGTTAAATTAGGAACTCCTCTTTCTATATGTAGATTTTAAATTTATATTAAAAAAAATTATTAGGTGATATCCCTTCTCTGTTGGCCCTGAGTGTGTTTGGTCGAGCTCGAATTGTACAGATGCACGCTCGGTATGGGTATCTTGCTCTGGATGAATTAGATGAGGCATTTTCTAGTGTCAAAATGCATTTTTAAAAGCCTTTGTATGTTTTGATGAAAGTACCTCAAAACCGAAAATCCTGTGTACAAATTGTACATTTTCGTAGATACCTTGCGTGCCTCGCAACGTTCAAATTGTTTTATTTGAATTCGCTCGAGCCTCTGTTCCGCATATGCATATTGAATTGACAAAATAAGACTAAACTTATTAGAAAGCTTGCTCAGCCGATTTTCATGTATATTAAAATTGTGTAAACCAAATGAAATAATATAACATACAGTGTCTATATAGTGAAAAGACACTTTTCATAAAAAAATGTAGAATTTTGAAAAGGAAAATCGGTGAGTATTTTCTAAACGTAAAATATAAATCATGTTTGTATAATTTTATTTTGATAAAATAAATCTGGGCCTACAGTGGCGAACCTGTTTAAAGATGTAAACAGTAGGTTGCCTGAAAAAATAAACAGCTTGTGTACATACTTGCGGAATTTTGGAGATAAGTTCGTAGTGTATAACTACGTAAACTTATTTTACATAAACGGCGGGAGTTTTGGGAGTTTCTAAATTTGCCTTCTTAAATGCACCATTGTGCTTGTCCGATTTATATGTAGAAGCAGCGGTTTGACCAATGTTCAAACTGAAAATTAAATCATATTATTTTGATGAAACATGCTATTTGAAAATAAAATGCCCTTTTGTAAATATAGGCTATCCTGAGCTATCTACGAATCTGTACATTGTTTACAGTATTAAACTTCTTTATAATCAAACAAAATCATTCTATATCAACCAACGTCTGTATTAAAACACTATAATCATGTTTTCATTTCCAATAAAATATTTTAGATCATCTGACTTCAAAATTTTCTCAAAAAATATTGTAGCTTACGTAATGTATTTAGTCTCTTACGTTTTTCTAAAAAAAATCAAGAAAACGTACCATTTGCATGTCGGTACGCTTGACTCTTGTGACGTGGCGTTCAATGATTTTAGCCTCGTCCAACCATTTTCGAGGCATCAAGATATCCGTATCTTGTGCTCCACATGCCGTCAACCATGCCCGGTCTTCGATTTCAACGTAGACCTTGTTGTCGTTATCATCTTCGGTAACGACGCGTTTTGCCAAATAACAGAAATTTTTGACCGTTGCCGCGACCAAAGTCAATTTGCTGTCTTTTTTGACTCGGCTATCGTAATGGCAGAAGCGGTACGCTTTCTGTATAAAGCAATTGTGCTTGGTTGGGAAAACGGCTTTCGCGAAGCCCTCTTTCGGCATGTCCTCGAATTCGTCATTGGCGAACGAGTTCGTGTCCACTATTGGGATAAACATCGCCTTCGGCGCAAAGCTCTTTGTCCATTTGCCTCGGCACGGCCATACACAGGCCGACGTGAACAGACTTCCGGACGGGAAATCTTGTTTACAGTAGTAACATGGGGGATCCATGCCTACTGGGACATATGGCGCAATCCGCTTCGGGTTGAACTGAAATTTTAGATTTAGGATATTGTAAAAATTTCCATATATGCGGTATTTTAAACCAAAAATTTAGCTTTTCCTTATTTTTTAGACCCTAAATGTAATTTTAAACAAATGAGCAATATTTTTATAAAAACGAACTGTACTATATGTACACTCATCTCCACTCGGCTAGGAAATTTAGATGCCTGAATATGAACGCAATTTTTACGAAATGAAACTGAAATTTCGAATTTTGAAATTACCGAAAAATGTGCCGGGATCGGCAAAATTGGTGATGGTACCGATAAACATGACTTTGGCTCGCACTTGTCGGGTCCAGAGTCGAAAACCGGGCGTACATTTTTTGGTATATTTGTTACCTTGTCATCCTCGTCCATTGCGTCGTTTTCACGCTTATCCTCCATTACGCTGATTTCGCCCTCGATTTCGGGGACGAGTGATTCGTCTAAACGGATTTTTTTTTTATCTGGGCAGGCACTGAACATTTTGCTCATGTATTATCTTGTTTTATTTTCCGAAAAAAATAAACAAAACACAAAAAAAAAAATTGGATTTTCCAAAAAAAATTTTCATCATATTATCCACCTTTCCCGAATTTATAAATGGTGTGATCAAATTATTACAGCCCTGAATTTATGGGCGAAAATTGCATTCTATTTTACCTTGATCTGAATCCGTCGGTCCCTCGAGAACTAGGCGTGGTAGAGTAATCGACTCGTCCGCATCGGCAAATTCGTGATTTTCTGACGACTCGTTGTTGGAAATATCCATTTTCGTATTTCGTGAAAATACTTAAAAATTGATTTTATAGATTTTTCTCTGAGTTTGAAAACAAAACGTTGTATTTGTGACAAAAAAAAAAAAATTGGGGAGCAAAATCTAGTCACGTGTGTCTTTTCTAACCGCCTACTTTTTGTCGAAAATCGACCGGGCGTCGTGATTATATGTTATGTACCCGTAAAATTGTCTGATCGTCTTCCCCTCAGGGTTTTTTGGTAAAAGGGAATTTTCCTTTTGACAAATATTATTACAAACAAAAATCATCTCAACGCACGGTTGGCGATTAAAATATATATAAATTTTTGCTATTTTTAGAGAAAATCTGTAAAAATTATATCTGACCCTAGCTGTTATTCTACCGTTATTGCTCAATTCTATACGTTTTTATTAAACCCATATTTAGTTATAGTCTGTACTATATTTTTATAAATTTTGTTTTTAAAAATTTCCTATTTTGTAAATTTTAAATTTGAGAGAAAATCATGAATGTGCTTGCGCTTATGAATGGTCAAAAGGTTGACTTTTCCCATGTTAAAGGGAGATATCGATTTAAAGAGTCCTACACTACCCCTCGTTGGTGTAAACCTGGTAAAGATTACGACCCTGAGTGGGCACTGTTTGTGAAAGATTTCTTTTGGTACCCTGATACCAAAATTCTCCGTTTTGAGATGCCGAAAACTCGCTTCAAGGTAAACTTCAGCGATGATATGCGCCTCTGTGAAGAGACACCAATTTTCCAGAAATCTCGAAACGAGGCCTCATACCCATATTAGCTGTGTCATTTTACAAAAAAAAAATGGCTAAATTGCTTCCTTCGGGCCTGTTATTAAACTTAAATCATAAACGTAGGCTTTTCTTTTATGAGTGTTTTTAAGATTTTCCAAAAATCTGTACCAATTCTATACATTTTTAGATGTTTGAGGTAAAATTAGATTCGTACCTATGGTTTCGACGATTTTCCGATAAATGACATCCTTTGTCGTCCAATGAAAATTTTCTCCATACAGGTTGGTAAATATGTACATTTTGAGTTTTTACACAGGTTCATAAAAATTAGACAGTAAAAAAAATACAAAATAGCTTGTTGGAAAATGAGAAAAAAAATGAAAAATTTTCTTTACGTTTTGAGTGGGTGATACTTGAAACTGTTATGATATGACTCATAATATTTCACCACTTTTCTTTTTCATACAAAATTGCAGAAAAGTAAAGAAATAAATTTTGACAGGAAATTTTGTTGTTTTCCTGGCGGCAGACGCAGTAGAAATACGATAAAAGGTAAATGTTAAAACACAAAAAAAAAATGCGAGAAAGTTTTTAAAAATGTTTTTATTTGGGGAAAATTCTGTCAGTTTCAGGGAAAACCGAACAGGACATTTTTCAGTGAAAATTATATACAGTACATGCTAATTGGGTCTATGATCCAATCTACATTTTTTGACGAAAATTCTCTGGGAATTGTGCGCTGACCGTTTATTATGTATATTTCGAATTTTCCTAAACCTATCTTTTTTACTTTCCAGGCTTCGCGTTTTGTAAAACCAAAAATACACTGGAAAGATTCTTTTGACAAAACTTCTTTGTCGTATTTGATTATTGTAGAATTTGAAAAACTGGTGCCTAAATTTCTTTTCACAAGTAAATACTCGTTGTAAAACCCTTGCCACATATTGGTCATGTCTTGGTGTAAATCTTTTACATATTTTCTGACATTATGCATATTCCAATGGTCAACCCCGTTACCAGACAACATAAATTGTCTGTATGTAAAATCTATCTGTTTACGTCCTGAAAGCTCTAAATTTAGGGTTTGAAAACGGTCTTTAAAATGATCAAGTGTTTTATTGTTATATTCTAGATATCTTCCAAAATTGAAGTTTCTTTTTAACGCTTCTAGGGCGCCTAAAGAATCCCTATAACCCCAAAATAGTCTTTCTGATGTGCCCGAATTAAAATTCTTTATTGGCAAGCGCAAAGCGCCGTAAACCGGTCTCATGTCTGCATATTGGTCATTTAAATTGTAATTAAAAAAATTATATGGTTGCATCTCGGAAGTCATATCCTGGAACATGAGTAGTGTTAGAAAACATTCAAACACCATTCTCTTCTCCTTTATATCTAAATATGATTTTCGTTTTTCCGGGTTGACTCTCTAAAAAAAATTAAACACCGAGTCAGCCAAAATCGGCAAAAACCATACAACGGGTATATTCTTGTCAAGAGTAAAACAAAAATTATTATTTCTTTCTGAAAAAAAAAACTTGTGGTCCCAGAGATTTGTGAAATAGTAAAAAAAAAATGAAACACAAGAAAAATAAATTTGTCTAAAAATTTGTGCGATGCTTCAACTAAAATTTTAAAATGAAAATGTGTTTTGGCACAAAAACTTTTGTTAGGTGATGCGTGAGAGGTGTTAAATCTTGTTGTTTTGTGTTGCTTTTCTTTTTAGAAAAAAAATTGGCCCAATCTACTTATTTAAAATAGGCTGGCCTGGCTTAACGCGGAAACTTTATAAAATCGAGTTTCCCGACGAAAACACTGTCTCTTCGTAGCTCTCAATCTTAAATTGTAAAAACTCTTTTTTCAGTTTCTCGTCGATCGACTTTTGGTCCAACTGCTGCCTACCGTCTGTCACGTCCTTAATCCAGGTAAACCGGATCAAATATTTTTTGTCACATTTCTTTCTTAGATCCATTTTTTGGGTGCAGACCACCTGCTCATCCCAATTTATTCCTGACTTAAAGGTGTCAGAGCTCACTATTTTATAGAATGGGCGTAAGTTATTTTTATCGTACTTTTCGGTATCCATTAGTACGATGTCGCCTAATTTCAATGGCATTTTGAACCTGTCTGTATATACCATGCCCTCTTTAAATGGGACGAACTTCATTTCGCGGCAGTTATTTTTTGACCTCAAAGATTTTTCGCGAGATTTTCTTATCAACGCTCTATTATTTATTTGCGCGAGTTTCAGTGCTTCAATTGGGACTTTAAAAGTGTCGCCTAAAACTTTTCGGCCATGAAATAGCTCCACCGGACGGTACCCCTCGGGTCCAATGGTGTAGTTGTATTTCATGGTGGCACTTTTGACTGCGTCGTGTCTAGAAATGTTTTCGATGCTAAATGCTTCATTCAACAATGGAGACAATTTTTGCATCCTCGCATCTAGCGGAGCCATATTGTTATTCGAAGCTGACCTCTTTTCATGTAGAACTATTTTTACATTCGCGTTCAGAATTCTATCATTTGACAGAACTGCCTTATGAGCGTGTACCCCATCCATTCTGACCTCAAATTCGGTTCCTTCCGGTTCGGTCGGTGCCAGTGCCTCTTTTGCTTTAAAAATTAAATCGGCTATTTTTTCCGCGGTCACCTGACCTTCAATTATTTCCGCAAACATGAACCTGGTCAGCCATTCTGATGCCACAAATATCTTAATTGATGGGTTACTTTTAGGCTCTCCCTTAACTTTCGGTACCGGTACTAACCGGTGCATTTCATCGGCTAAAATTTTCTGGCCGATTCTGTTTATTTCCTTTGTTTCTTTGTCGAAATTCGACATTTCACGGACAATCGGTTTTAAACGCTTAAGTCTAATACAGTCTCTACAGTTACTCACCAGTGACTGAATCTTTGCTTTTAGCCCTGGGACATCAAAAAGACGTTTACATTCGTTTTCGAGTTTCGACACTGGACCGTGCCCAAACGTGTTGTGTGCTGCTAGCGCCACCTGCGAACCGTATTTTTCAGGTAACTTTATTAAATATATTACCTCGTGTAACTTTGTTCTGCAGGGTTTGACTATCAAATTTTCATTGTTTTTTATACAATTTTGATTTACTAAAAGAGTAGCTACTCTTGGATAAGCGTTAGGCACATCGGCTTTTGCGTCAATTAACTCTTTTGCTTTTCTTAGCGACGCGTCTTCATTTTGCCAAGCTCTCAGCAAATCTTTATCTGACAGTATGTCATCAACGGTCATATTTTTATTCAAACCTGAGAAATTCCGTCTCACCGCTAAGAATGATAAAGAGCAAAACTCTTCTTTTTTGTAAGACATGTCCGTGCGCTTCGTGAGGCTGCTTTGCCAGCCTGTTTCTGATCCGAAAGGGAAAAAATCTGAGCTATTGTAATTTGTAGGGAAAATTATGTCATTTTGTAAAAATAAAAAATCTTCAAACTTCAAAGTAGGCTCATGAGTATTTATGAACATGTTTTGTTCTGTTTTCTCAGATAAAATTCTAAGACTGTTAAAAAATCCTTCGCTTTTGGCATCTACTGCTACACATACTGCACATTTTTCATCTTGACATGGTACACTCGCTGCTTTTGTGCGGCTTATGTAGTCTGCAAACTGCAACGGTGGTTCTGACGAACTCATAAACTCTATTCTGTAGTCGAAGGCCATCAGTTTCGAGAAGCAATCGTTAATCATACGATCGTTAGATGGCGCGCCAGAATTGCGTAGGCGCTTATACAGGTCGAAAACCGGTTTCGAGTCTGTGTGCAGAATAATAGGTTTATTGCAGATTTCCAGTTCTACTTTGGCGCATAGCATAGCGGCAGTAATACCTGTCAATTCACAAAGACAACTTGAAGGCCTAGTTTTATTGTCTGCGTCTGAGCGCCTTCTACTAAATATTTTTATAAATTGTCTTTTGCCATTTTCGATTTGAAAAAAGAAACCGGCGTTTGCGGTGTATGAGGAGTCGAAAACGCCTATGACCTCTTTGTTAGGGTCCACAGGGTGTAGAGCCAAACAGTCGCGTGCAACCTTTTTTGCTTTTTCCAAAACGCCGACTAAATTTTCGTTCCAGAGTACGTCTGCTGTGTTAACTCCCACAGCTGCATCCCTTAAAGGTTGTAACAGCTCTGACATATATGGGACATGGTCGCCGATATACGCCATAGAACCTAAAAATCGTTTTAAAGACTTTTTCGTCTTCATATTGCTTCTATTCATTTCATCTAAATTTTTTACCACATGAGCGCTAGGCAAAATTTCACCGTTGGATATTTTTCTACCCAAAAGATTAATTGTTGTGCCTAAAATTTGAACTTTAGAACCTTTTAACCGAAAATTGTTTAATTTTAACGTGTCTAACACTTTTGCAAAAAGATCCGCTAGTTGTGCGGCGGAGTCGTGGAACAGTATGATGTCGTCAAGATAACGGCGCAAGTTATCTTTGTACCCCCACAGAATCTGTATCATAAATTCTCTCGCTTGAGAGGGCGAAACGACCCAACCTTGTGGCATTCGCTTATAGCAAAATTCACCCATATTTGGGTGGTCCACCACGAAATATTTCCACAGGTCTCTTGATAACCTAAAGCAAAAGAACATATCTTTTATGTCCATAATTATGATATACCCTGACTTCGTGTATTTTGCCACGGTTTGCACAATTTCGGTTATGGAGTCCGTTTGGGCCCCCTTGAAAGTCGTAGCTTGGTTAACTGTACGGCTACAGTCAACCACAATTCTACAGGAAGAGGCGTTCAAAACGGTCTCTCCAAACTCATTTTTCTTACCCACCGCGAAAATTTGAATTTTATTTTCGGGGATTATGTCAGCAGGCACCTTTATCAAAACATCATTTGCCACCTCTGTGTTTAATCTGTACGTCAGCGCCGCCAAACAATCTTTTGTTATTTTGGCGAAATAATTAGGAGTCTTTTTTGATGAGATAGGTACATCGATCGCGCCCCTAACTATGTATCGGTCGTCGTTTACCGTACCGATGTCCCCTGCGAACAGACATTTATATTTATTTAAAATGTTTAAAAAAATATTTTTTAGGTTGATGTCTTCTGGGCGATTTAAAGACAGAACCTCGTCGTGTGGATCGATCCTGACGTCTGGCAATGTATTTATGCTCTTCAGCTCCATGCTTAACCTCTCAATCATATGCCAATACGATTTGGTTTTGTCCGGACACTTCCACAATTGGTCCAGAGTGTTATTGGACATGTTTAGCATAATCGAACTTGACGGGGTAAGCTTTAAATCTTTCTTTATTTCAATCGTCCCTGCTTTTGTTTCATAATTTAGACATACTTCCGAATTATTTGGTAAATTATTGGGGAAACTGGTCTTTTGAATGTTATTCTGAGTAAGAAAAGAGTCAAATTTTTTGAAGACTTCTTTGTCCGAAGTTCTCACAGAACGGTTTTTTATCTTAATCTTGATATCTGTGCCGTTTGACACACATGACCATCTGTTCGCTATCAAGTCTGGTGAACCTAACAACATTAGATTTTTCGGGCCACTAGGTGTGACCGCAGCTTTTCTAACGTTTATTGTATAGTCCAAACAATTTAGATCGAAATCGACCAAATACGCTTCCAACTTAATCGAACCACCTGCGGCGCTTCCGCCGGTACGGCATGGTGCACTATGTTTTTTCAAAACCTTAATTTTTGTTAACATATCCTTGTGAATCAAACTCCTGGTAGCGCCAGTGTCTAAAATCACTGTAAGTCTGCCACCATTTTTCAGACTTATACAAATGCCTGACCTTAAAACCTCGGAATCTCCGTATAACGATAACGTATTGAAATTGTCGTTAAAAGATCTGAAAGCATTCTTTGTGCCATAAAACTCAGGCCAATCTTTTTTAATTTCGCTTTTCTGTTTAGCAATACGCTTTTTTGGTGGTGGGCTGTCCTCGTCTGGTCGAAATGAATCGACACGGCACGCCGCAAATTCCTCATCTAGTTCCAAAGGTAAATCATCGTCAGACGCCGTGTCTACGGATTCCGGAAAGTCATTGCTTTCGTTTAACTGACAAAAATTTTCTTCGTCATTTACTACCTCTTCTAAACAGTCGAGAATTTCTTGAAAATGACGAAACCTTGTGATCCTGCCATATTTGCGGGACTCTTGCGGTTCATACTTTTTGAAACCTTTTACCTTGTTGAGGAGTGCGACGCGTTTTTTCTTCTGCTCTTCAGAGAACCTTACCTGGTTTTTCGGAAAGTCTCTTTTTTGAGCACTGCCACCGTATTTATTATTCGAGCGAGGAAAACTTTGGCTTTGGAAAGAGTTCTTTTTGTAAAACGGTTTATTTGACCGGAAAGGGCCTTTGAACTTGCCCTTAAAACCTTTTTTATTAAAGAATTTTTTGTTCTGGAAAGCGTTAAAACTTTCGTAGAAAACCTCACCATCTTCGCTTTCAAACTGTAAAAATAAACCTTCTGGCTCCTCAGAGTCTGACTCATCTTCACCTAGGAATTTAAACGTGTCTTTGTCATTAGACTTTTTATTCCTATTTTTCAACCGATCAGTTTCCACGATATCTAAAATTTCAAAGTACTTTGACACTGGGTCCGCTGACTTTGACTCGACCGCTTTGTCCCAAGTTCTGGGTAATAGCGTCTTTGTCGCTTTATTTTTATCATTTAAAATTTTGTATAATTTAATCTTTGATTCAATAATATCTGTGGTGTTTAACTCTGCATAGGTCTTGTCCTTAATTTTACAGACCTCATTTAACCATTTTTCTACCTCCGATTCTGATTGTGACCATGTCACAAGTAACATAATTAGGATATTGATCATCGGGGAGTAGGTTTCTTTACCTTTAAACATACGTTTCTCTCCCGTAAACTCACCTAAATTTATCGGTTGGCCATAAACTTGCCAGAATGGCTTAATTGTATTCCTGATAATTGTGGTGATTGATTCTATTTTAATTCCCTTTTCGAACAACTTATGTGCTGATTTCAAAATCACTCTCAGATTTAACAAAGACGGCTCAATTATCGAACACTGCCTTTCAGAAAATAAAATTGTTTTTAAGGTGTCCCAATTTTCAATTTCACCCGCAACAAAGTCGTCCTCCAGATAACTTGGAACCATAGCGTGTACGACCTGAGCCGTTATCCTGATTATATTTCTTAAATCATTTTGGAAACCGTTGTCGAAAAACTCGTCATACGTACATTCAATCCCTGAGAAATACTTCGTGATATGGTGCATGGCTGACTTCCTATTAGCGTAAGTATCTGTCGACGTAACGTTATGAAAAGACATGTTCAGTTCTGTTGTACAGTAATGTGAACTCTTTTGTTCACTATTCATGGCGTCCACGGTTTCAACCTTGTGACATACCGATTTTAGTTGCGTAAATCTGTCGAACTGTGCATATCTACCGTCCTTAACCCATGTATCAAACTGTTTTAAAGACGACGGGACTCCCATTAGCGGGTCGTCGTTAGGTGAAGCCGCCATTCTACCTGGCTGCCAAACGAATTTTACGTTCCTCCAATTAAAACGGGGATCATTAATGTCATGCTTTCGTAAGTGATCCGTAATATGCGATTCTACTACCGCGGTGACCCCATGTAGGTCTCTAAAATCACCTGCTGTTATACGATTTGGGTCCAATTTAAAAGGTTTATTGTTTTTCCCAATAGTGCGTAGCAATAAAGTCGAATCATGACACTCGGGAATATCAAATTTTGATAATTCCACAAACGACGAATTTGTCGAACTTTGACCTGAAGACATGGCTTCTTGGTAAAATTTCGCAGCTTATACGTAATTCGAATAAAGTTTTTGAAAAAAAAACAACAATCGTATCGAAGTGCGTAAACGGTCGGGTAGGCGTTGCAGCCTACCCTTTTTGTCCCACCCGGGTCCGGGTAAACTTATAGGCGGGGAAAACCTTCAAAATCTCTTCGGGAGGTGATACCAAAAACCACTTTTAGTTACCACGTAAAAGATAACCCCTATTCACCCTATTATTGCCCTAG
>SCLG01001100.1:0-16511 GCA_004367875.1 Oikopleura albicans
ACAGCCCGCGGGCGAGTGCGGGTTAACTTGCGTGCGAAATTATCCCTACGTTATGACTAATACATAAAAAGGACGTTCCCGGGATTTTTGTTTAACTAACAGTTCAAACAAGTGTTCGATAATTTCGAATGTAACTAATCCTGTCCCCACTTCACGTATAGTATATAATTTATAGGTGTGTTTTTTACCTGGTCAACTTTTAATTGTTATTGTTATCGCGTCTGCGCTTATATGCGTGGTTCCGGCCCGTCGGTACCGTCGGTCGTTCGGTTGGCCGGTCGTTTTTGAAAACGCCAATCGCATCCATAAATGCGGCTTTTTCTTCGACAACTGTCGGTATGTTGTCCTCCGATAGCGTCCATGTGAGCGTTTGGGCGGATGGCAAGATTTGAACCACTTGACGTGTCTCAACGGCTACGGTCTGACAAAAGATCTTCGCCCGGTTTTCATATGTGTAGACGCGCATTTTTTGTAGCAGCGTCTCGATGGAATCATCGGCGATTTTTCCAACATGTTTGGAATTTTTCAATAACAACTCCTTGCAACGCCCAAAGTCCCCTTGGATTTTATGGACAATTGTTGATTGTTGCTCAGTTAACCCCTCGGGGAGCGTACGTTGTTTTTTGGCCACAATGTTGGTCTTAAATTCGTATGCGAGTTGTTGGGAAAGTGTCTTCGCAAATTCCTAAATTTGTTTTTGGTAAATGAAATTCTAGGTACCATAATTTATATTTGCATGTTTGGTTAACGATTTTTTGGCAAGGTGCCCATTGTTTTAAGGAGAAGGGACATCCTAACTTAATTCTAGAGTCGAGAACTATTTCTTTTATCTATTTTTAATGTAAAAACGGGTTTCTCTTTGCTAAAGTTGGAAATGATGACGGTCATTGAGGATTCTAAAGCTTATACATGAGTATATGACGACAAAACTATTGGTCTATCTGATTTCGACTTTGCCTTTTTTCAGAAACAAAAATTGTTACCGATTCGTACCTTACATGAAGGAGCCACTTCTTGCATAATGCGTTCTTTAATTGGGCCATCTTTTCGAATGCGGGCCAAGATTGAGGCTGACATGGAGATTGACGAGAAGGTGGCCTGAATGACATAAAGGAGTTTTATTTATTTACGCTTGAGGTAGTTTCACGGTTCTGATAATTAGAGATTGGGCGTTTACGGCCCGCCTGTTATTGTTTTTGTTCCAGATGTTCGATCTTTATCTAGCGATTACTTTTAGCCCGGGGGGTTAAAATTCATTATAAAATCTTATTCTGAGTTTGGTTTTCTATCGCATTTTGATTTCAGAGAAAGAAACTTTTAAACCAATTTTTGTGATATTTTGTGAATCGAACATATGGCCAATGCTCATAAACAGGTATTTTTGTATATTTATGACTTACGGTGAATTCGACAAACATGTTTCGTAAACGGTAGCTGGCTCCGTTATTAGCTTCCGCGCTCATTTCGGCCAGTTTCAGAAAGCATAAATGGGCCTCAATTGATTGCCCGACGCTACGGATCCGGCAGGCGGCCAACACCTTGTTGATTTCTGCCGCTTTTTCAATTAGCCCCTTCATTTTTGGGCAATAATCAGCGATGTCTTCATCCGTAATCGAAAAGTAATGAATTAGTTGCCATTTCTTCAAAATTTCTTCCGGGTCGGAAGGAAATTGGAAAATGATCAGCTTGGCATTACGTTTCCTGAAATCGTATGTGTTAAATTCGTGATCACTTTCTTTTAATATTTTTCCACGTACTCAGCTGAGCGGTCGCGCTTTCGCTGCAACTCAATGCTGTATGCGGATCCCGGTTCGGCCGGTCTTCGTGTAACCGGTTGAGATAACGATCTGAGAATCTGGGCCGGTGTGCTTCCTAACAAAACTGATTCCTCATCGGAATCGGACATATTGACATCCGAAAATTCGGCCTGTGATAAGTTGCGGGTCCGTTTGCCGGTTAAATTGACTTCTTCAACTTTTACGTTTTCGGACATGGCCTAGATTCTCCGAACCGGTCTAAGAGCAGAAAACAGTTTTTATTCTATATTTACAAGTGTTTGATATGTATTTTCAGAAGAAAAATTTGGATAAACACTGGCTCTTACATGTTTAAGTTACTTAATTTCATAATATTGCATGTTCTAGAATACTGATATACAGTATAGACTATATGTTGTATTCTCATTTCCTATGAATTCATAGCCTATGGGCTATACTGTATATCGGTATTCTATTGTATTCATAGATTCTTATATCAGTTTGCTACGTATTTCTTGAATTAACAGTTTTCATTTTTAAATTGGTTTTTATACTCATTTGCGGCTACATCCGTATCCGATTTTTTCATGTCCAAAGCTCCGTTGTCGTCACCACTGAATGGTATAATTTTAAAACTATTATTTGATAGGTTAATTATTTTGGCATTACTGCTGACAACCTTAATGGGTTGGGTGAATACGATATCGATTCTGAACAAGCTGGTAGGGCGGCGGCGTTCACTCAAAACTCTACTCAACAAGCGTTACATGTTGAAACGTTATATTCGCAAGAAATGCCGGCAGATGTTGGACCTGCTTCTATCATAGCTACTGATTTCGTGTTTTTGCGTTATTGTGTGGGTAACACTGCCCCGCCCGCTGTTCCTACGCAAATTCGCTTTCAATTGCATCCAGAAGAGACTAGTGAGCCGATATCAGTAACTGATGGAAGAGTTTTGTTATCCGATGTTTTCGGATATTATAATCATGATCGCTTGATGAGGTTGCGAAATGAAGTTCACCAGGAAGTTATTTTCAAACTTCATCAATTACTGATAGCGTCTCAACCGTCACTGGTCGAATTTGGGCGTTATACTGATGTGATGATGCGTAATCATCCCGTAAATTCACATGTTGATGCTCATGGTGGTAGTCGACTGTGCAATGTGATCAAAATTGTTTATAAAGCGTTGAAATGCAAGTATGCCTCGGTTAGGGGTGAACCCACTACACCTTTTGGTCCGTTGGTTGGCAATTTTGAAGCCCGAAATACCGTTTTTATGATGTTGGGCAATTACAGTAATGATCATGATCATGTCACAGGTGAATGTCTTTCGACAGTGGCTACCGCCGTGGCTGCTGGTGATGCAGTACGGATAGATGGTCCTGATACTCAAACACGTACGTACCTATTTGTGATCTTGTAAACATCATTGTACAGGTTGATGTTAGGGTAGACCGGGCTTGCTACTGGGTTCCATTGATCCGTTAAATTCATACAATCATGAGTGGTAATCTTCATGGGAGTTCTGACTATGATACCCATGGATCTGATAGATTTTGCAGTATTGTCAACGGCTCGTTGAAGAAAAGCAAAGTAACGGTGTAGTTTATCTTTTTCTGTACAGTAGCAGTAAGTAGTACATAAAAGGTCCATGTCTGGCATGTATAGTCCCTCGTCCATAAAGCGGACGCTGATCTCGTCAAATAGTTCCTCACTGTAATCCTGTAGTTCAGTTTTGGAATAAGATTGGTACATGTCTTTCAACATGATTCCAAAATAAAATAGGGAACCGGCAAGGATGTAGTCACAAAATCTAGCGCATCTGGTGGTTTGGCTGCAGATAAAACATGATGGTGTATTACAGTGATTTCTTGTGACAAGCTGGCGACTATACATGCCATGATCTGTACCTTCCTTTTTGAAAATGTATTTGGTAATAGAATCCGTTATGCAACGTTGCTGTACCAGATACCAGTTGGTAATATTACTCATCGGTATTAGACAAATACCGTCGTGTGCGAAAGTCATGTTATGTTGGACCCATTCGGGTATGGTTCCGTTCATAGGGTCTGGTCTATCCTTTTTCTGGATGTATTTTTTAACACGTGGTATTTGTCTAGACGGACATGTAATTACGCGCTGGTCTGTGGTCCAGTTTAAAACTTTGATCCCTGGGTATTCATTTCGAACTTTTTTCATGACTCTATCTAGTTGGTACTGTACCGAGTCATCCTCAGATGACGAGCCAGTTGATTGCGACTCATGAATCGTAGAATTTACCGGGGGTGGTGTTTTCTGGAAGTTGGTTGACTGATCCATTTTGGGTCTTTTTGGCGATTCTTGATCATTGTCGCCTTTCTTGGATTTTTGGCGCCATATGGTTAACATTGAGAGTATGGCCAAGGCCAATCCGCCATTGGCTGCAATAGTGATGCCAAGGGTGGTCCACTTCACTATGGAATGTTTGTTATTAATTTTTATTTTTCAGGGTTGGCGCGATTGAATACTACTTTGATATCATTTCGGCAACTTTACGCCATGTTAGTTATTACTATTCAAGCCATGTATTACGACACCCATTATCGGTACGGTACGATTTCGTCGGTAGATTATCGACATTGTTTACAACTTGGGGCCGACGCTTTAATGGCGCATGCTATGCGTGGGCGCGAAGGGTTTGTTCGTATGTTGAACCGAATACTGGTGAAAAACCGGTTGTGCATGAATTCGGCCCTGAACCCTGATCAGCCATTTTTTGGCCGAAATCTGGTTACTCAAAGTTAGTACTTGTGCGACAGAATCGGGGTTGAATTTGTCTCAAAATGATGTTGTTGCGTTAACGCGACAGATATTTTGATTCTAGAATTTTTTTTTTTTTTTATTTGTCGCGTTAATGCAACAACAGTATTTTGAGACAAATTCCACCTCGTGTCTTAGGTCAGTGTGTTCATGTTATAATGGTTACTTACTTGTTTTTCCGTTTCAGGAGCGGTTGTGCCGTTGGGCGCGTTGAACAAAATCCTTGGCGATGCGTGGTATGAAACCTTGTTGGCGTTGTATCCCGATCGAGAATCGCTCGCCAATGTGCAACCTATGCATATGATAACACGTTAGTTTTGAATTTATTTTGAATTCAAAAGTATAGTTGTACTGCTTTTATGTTTTTACGCGTTTTTCTATATTTCAGCCTGACGCTAAATTGGCTCAGTTCACAACAGTAAAAAAAAAACAGTCAAAATTGAACTTTATCAAGAGTAGTTTTGTATACTGCTTATAGTAAAACGCATTCTTCCTCAAATTCATTCGGAAAAATCAGATAGGGCTGCTGTTGTTCCTTCTTAACAAAAGTATTTTTATTCGATGACAGGTATTTTCATAACTTTGTCGAAATAAGCATGTTATAAAACGTTTCTAAACGTTTGCAAACGTTTATTCATTTATGTGAATTTTTATTTTTGTGAAATAACTGGGTTTTTTAACATGAAATTATTCATTAACGTGTTTATTTCGTTTTGTTATGAAATTACCTGTCATCCAATCTGTTAGATCGGCGTTATTTTCAGCCGAATTCGGGCGAACCTGTTCGTCCTCGTTGTCCGCATTTACTACGGCCCCTAGTGGATAGGTTGGAATTTCCGCTGGGTATGGGCGAATGACAGTGCGAGCTTTTGGCGGCTCTGTTTTGTATTTTCGGACTCTTTTATTGAAAGAATTGAGCGCGGCCGACTCGGCTGCCCATTCTCGCGGCATTAGCGCGAAATGTTCCCAAAGATTTTCCATTCTATTCCACGGTTTGTATAAGACGCGCGAAATGGAGGTGCCCCTGTAATTGTCAATTTTAAAGATTTCGCGTCTATCGAGGCGGTCAACATCTTGAAGGGTGACCTTCTCGTATTTATCATTCATGTAGTTCCCAATAAGCAGTTTGCGGAATAACAATGGGCTCTCACTTTTGGTGACGATTATATAACCGGTTTCTTCAAACTCCTCTAGCCCGATGCATGAGATGGAGTTTATGTTTACTATGAGGTGTTTTACCTCTTCGTCATGCGATTTGCTTTTCAGGTTCGGGTGGCGGAATCTGAGGTTATAATCGTCCTCAAAGGTGAGTGGCATTGAGAAGTTGGAAACTGGCTTACTGAGAGCAAACTCTGGTGTATTCAGAGAAAACATGAATGACTGTGTCTGAAACGTTTTTTCGTGAGATTTCTATTTTATATACGTTATGGGCTATATCTTATGAACAGAATTTCTCTGGAAAGGTTGGCACTGCATACAGTGTATGATCTCTTATTTGACTCTCTTTTAAGAAAATTTATGTGTTGCGAATAAAAGCAACCTTTTCTATTTTTGTGGCAGCAGCCGAATGAAGAGTCGAATTAATGCGAAAAGAAATTTTGTTTCGTTTTTAATTAATTGTGTGCGGGTTGACTGCTGCGAGACAAATTTGTCTTTTTTGTGCGCTGGGTACTTTTCCCAAAATTTTGGTTCGGTTCATAAGCTATAGCCTATAACGTATGTTAGAAATTCCTCATTTTTGGGCTCTGATTAGGTGCCCTGCAAAAATTGGTTTTGTGGTTACACTACTGATTAAATCAAAAGGGTAAACACAATGTTTGTGTACTCGGACAAGGTTGAATTTGGGCGAGCAAACTGTTTTGGCGAATAGAAGTTAGTTCAAACTAAATCTAGTTCACTCCCACGGGTAGCAAACATTGTGGTTTTCCGTGATGCAAATATTTTTGTTATTTTGTTTACAGATGATATCTACTATTTACGGTCCATATGCTTGAAACGTGTTTTTTGATTGTCGAGAGTATTCTTAGATTGGGTGATTACCGTAATTAAACTCACCAGGTGCACCTGTGGTTAGCCCAGGTGTTTGCTCTCTAGCGCCACTCTAGTATATATATCGGAATATTCGCATAAATTTTTTATTCCAATTTTTTGTGCCTTAGTAGCCAGTCGATCGGAATAAATTTATATTTATTATTTTTCGATAAAAATAAAATAAATATATAATTAAATCAGTATGACTTTTTTGCAAAACACAGCTAAGGTGGCTGAGCAGTTTAAGTCTGTGGACAATTATGCTCTGTCTAAAGCCCAAGTTGAGTTTGAAAGTAAAAAATTGGCTTCTGATGAAGCTAAGCGAGTTTTTGATCTCGCCGCTTTGGAGTCTCAAAGGGCTCATGAAGCTCATATGAGTAGGCTCGAGATTGAAAAAATCAGAGCCAGTGCTGGGCAAAGCTATAATTCTGATCTGGATAACTTGGCTGAGGTCTCAGACCTTAAAAAGTTAATCAAAGAGCTGAAAACCAAAAATTTGGTGCTCGACCAGCAAGTTTCTAGGTTGAAGCGAAAAGTACAAAAAAATTCGGATGATTCGTCCGATTTGGTTACTTTACAAAGCTCATACGAAATTTGCTCTTCAGATCTACAAAAGCTTCAGTCCAAAGAGACCGATCATGGGTTGATCTGGTCTTTGTTTGGCGGATTTGGTTTTATAATCCTTATTGTTGGCTTTTTATTTATTCTTTATAAAAAGGGTAAATGTTTCAAAAAGTCAAAAAATATCAAGGATGTGTCTAAAACTTCCAAAAATGATATGGTGCTAGAGAGTGGCGGCGGCTCCAAGAAATCAACTTCTTGGGACTAAGCTCTTTTAAAATTATAAATACAATTGGAAACCGGTAATCCCGTATGGAATCGACTCGACTTTTGCTTCATGGATATGGCCTGTATATATTTTATCATCTGTAAACTTTCTCATTTCTTTCACTGCGTATTTTATTCTGTTTCATTCATTCTGAACTTTCATGTGCATACCAAATAAACATTCAACTTGTACAATCATACAGTATGGCAGTTTTCAATTCTACATGTTATAAACGTATTGTATCAAAAAAAGGTTTTGTAACGCTATTATGGGTTATAACTTATACGTACTTTTACTATTTTAATGTTGTGATTATACTATATTGTATAAGACTTGTGTTATTTATTTCATAAAATAAATTTTCACAAATGTTGTGTTGTCTTATAAGTTATAGCCCATAATAAATTTACAAAACCTTTTTATTGGTACAAATTTCTCTAAATGGAAATTAAATGTCAAAGATATCATACTTTCAACATTGCGTTTCAGGCGTGGCGTATAAATCTTCTACCGGCTGGTACGTTGATTCTGCGCAAAGCTCTCTGTCTTCTACCATACGTGGTGGAATCTTGGAACCGAAATTGCCAGCCAGCATATTCATGTAGCAATTGGGCTGTCATAACTCCTAAATTTATATTTTGTTAATTTCTTTTAGCCTTAACGCACGGTTTCAGGGTTTTTGGGTGTTTTTGGGGTGAGTTGTAAAAAAATTCGAGTCTCACTGTATACTACTTTAGTATAAACGTTCTGGTATGTCCAAGTATGGGAATGCTGATTTTTGTACGAGATTGTGTTTTTTGGTTTTCACAAATAATATTCATTATTTTCCTTACCAAATAACATGACGTCGTCTTTAATCGTCTCGGAAATTCCGGCATCAATTCGTACTTGCATTGTGGACAATAATGCGATTCTAGACCGCAGTTGGTCGGCCAATTGTCGGTTAACTCTGATCACCTCATTTTCGTAAAAACCGAAACCCGTTTCGACAAATGTGAGATTCGACCTGTACATGGTCAAATTGTTCAGGTCTGCGTTTGATAAAATCTGTACTTGTCCGTTAGCGGCTGCCATATCGTGATCTAGGAAATGCGGAGACTATGTTAATTTTGGGTGTCATACTCGATAGACAAAGCTTTTGCGCCAAATTTTCATATTTCACAGCTAATTCCGTGGGTGTGAAAACAGAAACGAAATTTTTTAAATCCATCCGATTTTATCGTTTCCCCAGGAAAAATTGTAATTTATTTCCAGACCGTCCGCCAGACGGAATTCAGGGTCACGTAGCCACATAATGGCCATTGTGTCCTTGTGCCCACAGTAATCGTATTTAACCCACGCATCATGGTAATCCTCTAACCCAAATTCGTTTTGGTCGAATTTTTGTAAAATCTCAAAACGTTTCTTAACTTTGCTAAATAACCCCCAAGGGACCGTTTTGGCCCTTTTGTAGGCTTTAGAGAGCTTACAGCATGGTGGGCGTTTGACTTTTTTTTCATCCATTTTAATTGTCGGAATTTGTAAAATATGATAATTTGGCGCAAAAGCTTGTTGACGTAATTTTGAGCACAAAATATTTCGTGTTGGCGACAGCTGGTAATGATTCTCTTTTTTATTTTGTGAGTCATCTTTTTCTGTACTTGAACTTGGTATTCTCTTACGTGACATTCTGTTTGAGAAAAGAAAAAAATTGTGGTGGGCAAGTTGTGTTTATGCTGATTGCATAACATGAGTCACGTGGTCTCTCTTTCATAACTACCATGTCTAGCGTGGGGTGATATCATAATAGTAATATGACTCAAAAAGGGATAAAAAGTTTCCCGTTTTGTTACGACTAGCCAAATAAACTAGTGAATCATTACCAGTTGTCGCCAGATTGTATTGGAGTATTTTTTACACCGAGAGTTGTTCGGATTAATTAATCGAGTGAGAATTTCGGCGCCGGCGTGTTTCGCGGAAGATATGGAAGTGAAGGTAAATAAAGTAGGCTTGTTTAACTAACGGTTCGACCGTGGGAATTTTTGTGTTGAGACATGAATAAAGTTGCAAAGTTAACCCGCACGTAACAAATGGTCACAATGGCAATTCGGCGCAATTATTTTGCAAATTTCATGAATATTGGGGAATCCGCCGAGAAATTTAAACAGTGTGGAAATTGAATATTCTAAATCAATATATGCATATTTTGGCCAAAGCCAATTTTGGGTAAATGTGTCGGAAATATTTTGTATATTTCATGAATGTTGGGGAATTCCGCCGAAAATTTCAAAAGTGTGGAAACCGAATTTTTCCAATCAATTTTTGCGAATTTTGGCCAAAGCCAATTTCGGGCGAATGTGTCGAATTGTTATTGTGATATTTGTTATGTGCGGGTTAAGGTAAATTTGATGGCGCAAAATTTTTCAAAAGTGAATTATAAAATAAAATTTTGTGATTTCGGCACTATCTAGAAGAAATCTATAATTCGGCCTTGACTGACCAATTTTTTGGTATTAAAATGTATTTTGATGCGCCGCATGATTCACAAAGTTTTGTGAATTTTATTTTGTTTCCAAGGCTGTCGAAAACTGCAGATTTTTGTAACAGTTGAATATTGTAAATGTACGTTTTGACAAATTTTCTTTCCAGGTACTTTAACAAGAAAACCAGTTCGAATTCAGCTGTGTCGCGACGGAAGATTACCCGAGCTGAAGCTAGCTTGTGGTCAACTGACCATTCAACTCCGATGCCGTAATCGTAGACCTCGGTAAGAATAGCGCAAATTTCCATGTCAAAGTACTTTAATGATATTATGGGGTGATTTTCTCTCATTTGCTCGACAGAATTCATTTTGTAATTATTTTCCCAGGTGGACACTTCCGTGTATGATAAACAGATCCAGAATATTGTAAACATGTTTGTAAACATTTTGTTTAACATCGTATATCTCTATTTTTGTTATTTTGCGTGAAAATAGACGAAGCCGATCTGATTCGCAATTATTTCTTTTTTGTTTTGAAATGGAATAGCGGCTCGAAATTGTATAATCTATCAAATTAGGTTGTTTTTTCGCGTTAAAATGTTTACAAACATGGTTACCTTATTCTGAATCCGTTTCATCTGAAAGGCAAATTTTTAACCCCTGGAGGGAAACACTTGACGTTTCTTCATGAAAGTCCACTGGGAGGTGTGTGGCATGATTTATTTCAGAAATTTCTTCGGAATCTGAATTTCTAGGTGTGATTGACTCATCGTAAACCGTAAAATTTAATAATTCTTGTTCTAGGCCTCTAAGGCCCTCTTTTTGTAACATAAAAGTATCCGAAAATAATTTCTGGTCTGGTATTTGCTCTAGTCCGTCGACTATTTCTAAAATCCAGCTTAACTGTCGACAGTAGATAACATTTGACTGAACGTTTAACTTTTTACAATAGAAAATCCCATCGTCGAAATTAACCCCCGTGGGGCAATTTGGTGAGGCGTGTACCTTAAACCACGGTTTGAGGTTGTTTTTGACAAAACCTCCTTGGTCCACTAAGACATAGTCGCCTAATTTAATGGGCATTTTATTTGGATCCAAATAATCTGAATTCTTTTCATAAGGTACGAATTTCATTGGCTGTCTGTGTCGGCCTCGTTTTGCTGCTTTTTCTTTGGATTGCCTGGCCACTTGTCTGGAGTGTAAGATTGCGGATTTTAATTTCTCATAATCAATGGATATTTGTTTGTTGGTAAGAGGGTCCCGTCCGAAAAATATTTCAGCTGGACGATAACCTTCTGGTCCCGGTATCATATTATATTTTTGGGCGGCATTTCTGGCACATGATATTTTCGTTGCATGAATGTCCTGCATTTCCTGGTTAAGGTATTTTGAAACTTTTGCAATTCTGGAATCCACCATTGCTAGGTAATTTTTGCTCCCACTTGTTCTAGGTCTTATTTTAACCACTATTTTATTTGCAAGAAGCTCTTCATCACCTTCTAGTGATGCATGAACACTGCACCTGTCCATGACCATAGTCATGATAGTGCATGATAAACTTGAACCTCCAAACTTATGTCTCAGTTCAAATAACATAGGTTTAAATTTTTCTACGGTGAGGTTTCCTTGAATAGGTAAAATTTCACAAAATCGTGAAAAACCACAAGTAGCGAACAAAAATTTCCAAGAAATGTTAGATTCGGCCGGATTGTTTCTAGTTTCACGTTCAGGTACATAACGGTCCTTTGTTCTATGAATTTCGTCCAAATATATAATATGGCCCACGTGGTCCGGAAGGTCTTCGTCGAAACTTTTCATAGGTCTTAAAATTTTCGGATTGTTTTTCAAAAATGTGCAATCTCTGCATTGGGTAACCATTGTTTTAACCATATTGTCAACACTTTCGACAAAAAAATGATTTTTAATTTCTTTAATGAATCTGTACGTAGGGCAATGGCCGAACGTATTATGTGCCGATTGGCACAATTGGGGTACCCTTTCTTTTGGTAAAACTATCAAGCTTTTCTCCAGTAGGCCAATGTTCTTTTTAACTTTTAGGATGTCATTGTCTAAAAAACATCTACGGTTTAACATCAACGTTTTAGAACGAAGATTACGATTAGAAGCTGTCATGTCATTTTGGAGCATCGTTATTGTCTGTCTCAAGGTGGAGTCGATATTTTGCCAATGTCTAATCAGAGGTTGGTCTTTTAGTAACTCATCGAACCCTAGTTTAGGGTAAAACTCTTTAGAACGGTGCCTTAATACAAATCGAGCTTCAATGTTAAATTTGTGTAGGTTGGTCAATTCGTCAGATGGTTTTAATGTTTCGTAAAAACCGCTGGAATTTTCACCAAAAGGGTGACTAAAGTTTTTTCCATCTTCGCACTTAACTTTTTCTTGTAAGTATTTGAATGTGTCAAATGGCACCGTAGGGAGCCAATCGTTATATAACTGACTGAAAGAGACTTTTTGACAAAACATCTCTAAGTCAAAATTCTTTTCGTTTATTTGTTGATTACAAATTGAACAACCTTCACAAATTTTGGATGAACCTCTCGATCTGCTTAAGTAGTCTGCCGCTAAGATCGGCAACTCTTTATTTGAGATATAGTTAATCTCGCAGTTAACTGCTAACAGTTTAGCAAATGCTGAATTGATTTTTCTGTCTTCGGACGGTACGTCCAATCGTTTTAACCGTTCATAAATATTGGCGACAGATTTACTATCTGTGAAAATTTTAACTGACTTTTTACAAATTTCGATCTCTAGCGCCGCTGCTGCAAGCGCGATAACTATACCATTAAGTTCCACCATGCATGAAGACATTTGGGTTTTGTTTTCCGTGTCAGATCTGCGTCTACTTACGATTTTTATCATAAGTTTGGTTTTATTATCGTCTGCAAGTTGATATAAAAATGCTCCTGTAGCAAAATTTGAGCTGTCTACAACGCAAAAAATATCCTTGTGAGGGTCCACAGGGTGTAACTGTATAAGTTTATGGACTTGTTTTTTAATGTTTTCGAAATCAACTTTCAGTTGAGGTGTCCAGACGACATTATCGGCTAATACACCGGTAGACGCAGCCCTGACAGAGGCTAACAATTCCGCTTGGAAAGGTAGATGATCGGATATATAACTGACGCAACCGATGAAAGATTTTAATTGTCTCTTAGTAATAATTTTTTCGGCGAGCATTTCGTCTACCGAAGTGATTACATGAGCACATGGTTCGATAACGCCATTAGAGATGTTTTTCCCCAGTAGTTTAATAGATGTCCCCAAAATTTGCATCTTTTTTTCCTTTTAGTCTGAAACCAAAATATTTCAACGTGGATAACACCTGATTTAAAGTATCTAAAAATATCTCTTTAGAATCTCCGAAAATCACGAGGTCGTCAAGGTAACGCCTGCAATTGTCTCGATAATCGTACAACATGTGCATCAAAAATTCACGAGAAACGCTACACGACGCAATCCAACCCATGGGGAGTCTACTGTATGCAAATATACCCATTTCTGGATGTTCAACACATAGACAATCCCAAAGTTCGGGGTCAAGTAGAAATGAATAAAACATCTGTGCAATGTCTAGCGTACATATGTAACCAAATTTTGTATAATGGGCAACTAGTTGAACAATGCACTTAATATTATCTGCTTGCGTTGCGGCAAATACAGTCGCATCATTTACCGATCTGCTACAGTCCGCCACCAATCTTATAGAATTGGTGTTAAGCATAATTTTTCCTGAATCTACTCGCTTTCCGACCGCAAACACGGGAAGGATATGTTTCGGTACTTTATTTTTTGGTAATCTTACTAGGACTCTGTCTGCTATTTCACGATCAAATTTTTCAATTAATGCTTTGTAAACTGTTTCGGGCATTTTGTGATAATACGATGGGGCCGATTTTCCCAAAAGTGCGCCTTTTATGGCCCCTCTGACGATATAACGTTCGTCCGTAACTTCACCACATTCTCCCCCAAATAAGGATTTGTGTTTTTGAAGTATAGCTTCTATTTTCTCAAGCAAATCATGATCACATTTTCGGTTTAAACTTTTGACCTCGTTCAACGGGTCTATTTAAACTTCATTTAACGTATTAACGTCCTTTAACTCCTGGCGTATTTTTTCAATTTTTTGCCAAAAAGCGGCTTCACCATCAGGGTTCAACTTTTGTTGGAGTTTGGTATTATTTTGTATTTCAGATTTAATGAAAATCGACGAACTATTGCTTTTATCCGTATTTTTTCATAATAATTTGCCATGAACGTCATAACTGAATGACTTATTTTTTGGTAAACTCGGAACGACTGGTTTTTGGTTATGAAAAGGTGTGAGAGTTAACAACTCCGTACATTCAATTTCGTCTAACGTTCTAGAATTTAATGTCAGTTCCGTTATCTTGCCATCCTGGCAAGCGAATTTGAAATCGTTTTTCATTAAATCTGAAATGCCAAATAATATCAAACCGGGGTTCCCCACTGTAGTGACTACCGCGTTTCTGATTTTCAATGTAACATCAGAATTACATCTCAAGTTGAAGGAAACCGTATAATTACATAGTTTTAGACTGATATTGCCTATACCTTTTGCAGAAGTGTTAATTGAAGAAGCTTTTTTGAGTAAATGTGGCGGGAATTTATTGATAAAATCCTCATGGACCAGAGACGTGGTTGCCCCTGAATCTATAACGATTCTGACCTGTTCAGTTCCTGACTTGAACTTACAGTTAATGAAAAGACCTCTTTTCATTATAGAATGATTTGTGAAATAGTATGGACTAAAACTTTTTGTGCTTTTATCAGTCTTATAACTCGATGATTCTCTGACGATTTGGTCGTTGGCTAAGTCGTTGTCGTTTTTTAATCTAAACATGTTGTATGTTAGACTCATAAAGTCTCCATTTTTTCGGTGATCTGTATATTCATTATTGAAATTACCTTCCGTACACCGGATACTTGACTCCTCTAGACAGTCGACGGCCAAGTTGTCCAAATCGATTGTGGCGGCGTCGTCATCATCGTAATCGTTATCTGAATCTGATGCCAATGCTTCGCTGGTCAAATCATGGAGAGCATTATAAGCAGCTTGTGATATGTATCGTTTTCCTTCATATTTGAATCGTGTAGGTTTTGGAAGCCTTTTGAAATTGTGGCGCGCCTCAAAGCGTCGCGTTCGGCCTCGCCCACGCCCTGCGCGGTTATCGCGTCTAGAATCAAATTTGTTATCAAATTTTTTGTCGTTTCTTGAATTTTCAAATCTATTTGGTCCATTTCTGCTAAAGTTACTGCCCCTAGGTGGACCCTTAAACTGTCTGAAACGAGAATTGCGTGGGCGTCTAAAATTATCGATTTTTTTGTAAAAATAGCCTTCCTCGCACTGAATAAACTCTTCAGGTTCCATTTCTTCCGAAAAAGAGTCGTCATCGACCATATTCAAACTGTGCTTGTTTTCTTTGGTTTCTGCGGATTTTTTATTCTTTAAAATGATTTTAAAATATTCGTCCGCAATTTTGCTTACATTGGGCTGATTTGCTTTGTCAAAAACAGTCAATTCAAATTCAAAAGAAGCACCATTTGATCTGTTTATTTTTTCGTATAGAAAAATTTTATTCGAAAGAATGTCCTGCATAGTTAATTCAGGGCGAGTTTTGTTAATTTTAGAGCACAAGGCGACCCAAAGGTCTTCCAATTTTTTGGTTTCCCAATCTGATAACAACTGTAAAAGATACATAAAGTTAAGATTAGGTGAAAAGACGTCGATTCCCGTAAAGGTTTCACCTTCATGCCTGTATTCAGACAAGTCAAAACTTGTATAATCATGTTTGAAAATTTTCGTGATATCTCTGAGAGCGGCCATTTTTGACTGGATTTTGATCTTTTTCGATCTAGGGTCGCTAAATAGCTGACATAAATTTCGTAATTTCATAAAATCTGGAATTACCGCTGTGGAGCAATTTTTAATGTCTAGAATGACTAGCTTGATATGCTCCCAATTTCTGAATGCTCCGGAACAAAACTGAATGCGTAGGTTTTCCGGAAGAACGTCTAACAAGACAGAAATCGTGTATCTCAGAGACTCTTTTATATAACGTAAATTATTCTCCTCCATAAATTTTGGAAAAGTAAGATTAACAGTATTGCTTGTAAATGTTTGGTCAAATGTTTGGCCACTAAAAAACTTAGAAAAAGTTTTCTCGGCTTTTGCCTTGTCGCCATCGACAGAAGACAAAGAATAGGTGCCCGATTCACTTTTGATCACCATAATGCCCTTCATCTCCGGGTATCTAACATATCGCCCTGATTTTTGTAGGGTGTCAAAATGTTCTAGAGAGTTAGGTATGCCTAACTGAGAATCGAGAGATTCGGGGTCCGAGCACTCACCTGGTGCGAACCACGCAAAGGGCAGATGTCTAAAATCTGGGTATCTATTTAAATCACGTCGCAATCGGCTTATAATGTGATTTTCAACTGCTCTGAACCATGTACGTATTACAGAGCTTTGACCGTCGGCGATACTGTTCAAACCGAGCTTATAAATGGAATGTTTACCATAAGATCTACATGCGAGGCCGTTGTCCACGGCCAGCGGTGATTGAAAGGAACTTTCGGTGTCAAGGGACAT
>SCLG01001101.1:1898-16985 GCA_004367875.1 Oikopleura albicans
AATACCCGTTTTGCACTACGGGGCCTCCATATGCCTTAAATCGACAAAAAACAAGTTGTGTGTCTATATACACGCACTTCCCCCTGGCAGTTAAGCTATATTTTCCAATTTACAGTTTCCGTCATAAGAATTAAATCAAAAACAATCAGAAAGTTTTTAGTCGTTTAATTAAAGAAATGCAAAAATAATAAATTTAGTCTCTTGGTGTTTTGAGTGATGACAGCTAATTTTGGTTTCGTCTCGACGGGTCGGATGCAAAGTTATAAATAGCATCCTGACAAATTAATTCATACAATGATTGTTCTGAAGCAATTTCCTATGAGTCATAACTTATTAGTCATTATTAATGACTATTAATGTCTATTGTATGGAAATCAAGCTCACGAATAAAAAAACTGCTTAGTAAACTCTGTATCTAAACTAGATATTGACATTTTTCAAACTTTTGCCCCGTAAAATAATTCTTTAAGTGTCTGAAACTTACTTACATGATGCAGTTTTACCAGAAGATCATGATGGTGAAATAAAAAATAGAAGAGGAGATACGTTTCGGCGCCAGAGAGCATTTTGTTGGTCCGTGCTCCGAAGTCTGAAATGTGGCATTATTCTTCCTTGTTTGCTATAGGTTGTTCGCGATAGAAATGTCGCAGATTCGTATTCTAGAATTTTTTTTAATCAGTCCGTTTTTTACGTATATTAGACATAAATCGTCATTTTTCTAACGGTTAATCTAGAAATTGCTGTGTCATAAATTATAAACTCTTACTAAACCGGTTTTCAAACACGCCATCTCATTTCGAAACAAAAAAAAAATATAAAAAATAAGCAACAACGATTAGTAAAAAGTGAAAGTTGAAGAAAATGGATGATTATTTTCGCAAAAATCGACCTCTATTTTACAATTTCCTGTTTCATCGCGGGGCAAATTTCCAGGCCATGCCCTGTATAATCCTCTATAATCCTTATATATTCTAAATCGTTATTTTCATATGAATATAAAGATGTTTTTAATTTCTTTTTGATCGTCGAGTTGTAAAAAACAGTTTGTAATTATTTTAAATATTCACCACGAAAACGTGTTTGATGTTCGTTCTCCGTGCTGAAACCGATATGCATTCAGCCGTCACCGAACTGTACTGATAACAATTTTCTTGGGTGATATCAATATTATGTGGTTCAGATAGACTTATCCGAAACACTAATGTACACCTTTTTATTTTAAACATTATTTTTGAACCTCGAAGGGACAAAAACGACCACGGGGAAGTGTATGCAACTAACGCAACCCTTTTTGGGCAATATAAGGTATAAGCCTCGCTGGACAAGACTGATATTATTGCTCCCCCCTTAACTTTTTGAAAAAGTAAGGTTGGGCATATCGCGAATAGCGCCTTTGTGCGCCCCTGCGAAATAACTCGGCGTAACTTTAGGGGTTAAAATTCGGGGGTCCTGTAATTAGATTTTTTATGTGGTGAAATAAAAAAATAAAAGATAAGATATGTTTCAGCGCTAGAGAGCATTTTGTTGGTCCATGCTCCAATGTATGAAATATGTCATTATTCTTCCTTGTTTGCTACAGTGTGTCAAAGCTCAAAATTTACCGCCTTTTTGTTCTAGAGATCAATACGCATTTTAATAAAATGAAAAATTTTGCGTATTAGCTTCTAGAATAAAATTTTGAGCTTTGACACACCGTATGGTCCATACTTACGAGTAATCTAGAATTGCATCTTATATTATTAACTCTTACTGAACCGGTTTTCAAATACTGCATCTCATTTCGGAAAAAAATTGAAAACAAATTACTTGACGTAATTTTAGTGGTTAAAATTCAGGGGTCTTGTAATGAGATTTTTTATATTGACACACTCGAAAAAAGCTTGGGACAGGCTACTGGTTTAGTCTCATGAAAATCGGCTGCGCGTTTCTAGTATACCGTGTCGACATATTTTAAAATGCTATTGGCCAATAGGAGCACCCCATTGCAAGAAAAAAGAAGAAAATTGCTCTACTCTAGAAACTTTCAACCGATTTTCATGAGGCTAAACCTGTAGTGTCTAGTAAGCTAATTGGAAAAAGTCCAAATTATGTATTCAAGGGTTAATGGCCCAACTTAGATCAAAGCCAAATCAATGTCGTTGTATTCGAGATAATTCTATGTAGAGATATCGTATCTCAGATACGAACAACTACTGTAGCAAATAATTAAACTGTGAATGTACTGCAATTTCAAGTGGGAAAACATTATCTCTGACGCTAATCAGACTGCTATCGACATTTTTTTTTCTAATTTTTTTGGCGAATGAAATTACCGCGTGTCAAACGAAGTGATCTCATACGGAAATGGCGGCTTCACTATCGCCACAAAATTTCATTTTCTTATCGTAACTAATGCCACGCGCTACTCTTGATAAACTTTGTCAATAAAAAAAAAATCGAACTAATTGATTTGTTTACTTTCCAAGAAATACACAAAATTGATGCTAATAGATACGATACCAAGTCCATTTCAAAAAAACTAAGAATCTGTAGTCATTGTGTAATGAAAGGGAGACATTGGGGGTGCCAAAACGGAAGATTCGAGAAGCCGGAAACATTTTTGTGTAATGGCTCTCTCGAGTTGGAACCTCTATCAACTAAATTTTCCTGTCTTTTTTTATTTTTAAATACACCACCTAACCATTTGACTTAACACATTTTTTTCCGAAATTGTTAAGTCAAATGCAAACTGTTAAGCCAAACGGGTAGTGCGTAGGTTAATACCCTGGAAAACTTGGAACAAAGAAAAAGTGTTAACTTAAATGCAAATAGGCTTTTTCTCTAGATTTAAATTCCAAATTGACGAATAAAATGAGCAAATGCTATACAAAAATGATACAAATTAATATAATGAACGAAAAAATCAAAAAAAATCGGTATACACTACCTAACCATGTGACTTAACACATTTTTTCCAAAAAAGGTGTTAATTCATATGCAAATTGTTAAGTCAAATGCAAACTGTGAAGCCACATGTGTAGTGCGTAGGCGGAAATGCTGGAAAAAAAATACAAAAAAAGGACAAAAACAAGTGTTAATTCAACTGCAAACTGTTAAGTCAAATGCAAACTGTTAAGCCAAATGGTGTTAAGTCAGATGGTTAGGTGGTGTATATCTTCTTCATGAAATTATACAAAATGACATTTGTCTCTAGGATGACTTCATTTTTTATAGCGGACAGGCTGGGTATAACATACAAATTATGACACCGCGGCTAGGCTGTCCACGGTCAAAAACAAAAAAAATCGGACTCTCAAACCGAAAATACATCGGAACTCCAAATTTTGTTAAAGTTAGTCCTTAATTTGAAGGATGCAGCAAAACGTTAGCGAGCCCAGACCTCGTACCGTCGACAGCCTAATCGCGGCATTTCGCAGAAACAGTGCAAAAATATCTTTCATATAAAAAAACAAGAAGAATTTTTCGATGAAAATTTTCTCATAATAATTTTTTTCTTAACGTATTTTTTCCAGTTTTTCACAAAAAGTTTACTCGCAGAATGGGGGAAAGGGAACTGCAATTATTGCATTATTCAATCGTGTGTGGCGCACTATCCGCAGATATGACACACATTACCCCTTAGAGAAGAAAAAATAAGGGCTGCCGACCAAAAAAAATCGCAAAAAAACTGTAAAAGCCACTTGGTAGAAAATGAAAAGTTAGCTTTTAAAGTTTTTGTCCGTTTGTGCTCAAGTTCAACGGATGACGTAATAATTGCTAAAAACGGTCCAAGGCCACCCATTTTAAAATGGACATTTTTNTTAATTGATTTGTTTACTTTCCAAGAAATACACAAAATTGATGCTAATAGATACGATACCAAGTCCATTTCAAAAAAAAACTAAGAATCTGTAGTCATTGTGTAATGAAAGGGAGACATTGGGGGTGCCAAAACGGAAGATTCGAGAAGCCGGAAACATTTTTCTTGTATTGGCTCTCTCGAGTTGGAACCTCTATCAACTAAATTTTCCTGATTTTATTTTAACTCTTAGGGGGAAGGAGTTTTTGGGAACCCGTAGGGGGAAAATGCGGAAAATAAACTCGCACTTAAAAAATTCACATTAATTCGCAATAATTCAAAAAAACTGGTAAAGCCAAATTTTAGAGCTCGTCAAACTACGTCGATCTGACTATTCAGAAATTGATTTGAGCCACCAGGGCCCCTAGAGAGCTGTTTGAAATCTCCAACCTACGCAAAAAAAACACCGTCAATCGAATTTTCTCGAAAAGTTGACGGGGGGTCACCAATACCCGTTTTGCCCTACGGGGCCTCCATATGCCTTAAATCGACGAAAAAAACACGTTGCGTGTATATTTACACGCACTTCCCCCTGGGAGTTAAATATATTTTCTTCACAAAATTATACAAAATCGCATTTGTCTCTAGGATGACTTTCATTTTTATATAAAAATATAAATTATGACACCGTGGCTAGGCTGTTCACGGTAAAAAACAAAAACAAAAAACGGATTCTCAAAAATACATCGGAACTCCAAATTTCATTAAAGTTAGTCATTAATTTGAAGGATGCAGCAAAAAAGTTTGCGAGCCCAGACCTCGTACCGTGGACAGCCTAATCGCGGTATTTCTTTTCTGATAAAAAAAAAACAAGAAAAATTTTTCGAAGAAAATTTTCTCATAATATTTTTTTTCATAACGTACTTTTTCCAGTTTTACACAAAAAAAAACTTTACTCGCAGAATAGGGGGAAAGGGAAATGCAATTATTGCATTATTCAATCCTGTGTGGCGCACTATCCGCACATATGACACACATTGCCCCTTACGAGTTAAAATTGTTTTGTCTGATTGGATGGCATGCCGCGGCACTGGATATCGAACTCCGCTAATTTTAGTCTTCAAGCCACGATTTCCATCGAGAAAATTTAATTGCTTCCTATCAAGTAACTTCGGAAAACACAAATTCTTCAGATAATTGCAAATCGCTTTCGTTCGGAAATCGACAGAAAAACTGCTTTAACAGAAGAGAAAGGCAAAAATGTTTACATTTCTGGCACCCTTTTTGTGTCTTGGGGAGTGGCCGAAAGAAAAAAAAAACATTTTCACCGTACGTAACTTTTCTTTCGAGCAGTTTGATCATCGCACCGGAAGTAATAAGAATACAGTCACTGATGTCTCGAGTGCCCCTTTTTATTTTCCAAAACAGCGGCACTCAATGCAGTCTCACGTTCTTTTTATCCAAATAACTATTTATTTTTAATTTAATCAGTGTGACGAATCCGAATTTCTAGAATTTTTCAACGCACCATTGGCAAAATCATGCGGCACTCAAAAAAAAAACGGCACTCAAAAAAGCGGCACTCAAGGCATCAACGGCACTTAAGACATCGGCACTCAGGGCAGTTCATTTTCATTTTTGAGCTCGAGGGGATAGTTCAGGATAGCTCATTATTATTTTTTTTTTGAATTATGCCGAGCCTTGTTCGGGACTGTATTTTGAAATTTTGAACGAAAAATGTGAAGGAAAAAATATGCAACCCATATTTATGATTTTTCAAATGTCTAGTCATATCATCCTAGAACGGAAACTTAGTCTTCTTATCAGCAATGGCTCGTGGCACACTTGATTTTCATGATTTATTTATTTTCCGATTTATTTATCCAACATCGAGCCAGTCCACCATTTTCCGGAATTAAAAGAAAGTCAAGAAATAAGCTGAAGAAACAACTTTTTTGATTGACCTTGGGAGAAAAAGCGAAACATCAATCTCGACTGTTTACACTGTCAATCAAGATCGTAACTAAACAATCCAAAATCATGACAAAAATGATGATTTGAATTTTTATAAATAGTTTCAATTTTTGATAAGATCTTCATAAAAAGACAGACACCAATGCGCTTCCGATTCTAAACACTTTGTTTCTTAAATTCAAACTACAGACTGTAAGGTTACTTACTGTAAGCTTCGTAGAGTTTATTACAAAGTGTATAAATTCTACGTTACAGAGGCTAGACTCTCTTGAATTTATACACTAGCCGCTAGAGGTTAAATAACGCGCCAAATAAGGGTCAAAGAAGGGTCGGTTTCATTCGAGAAAAAATATTATTGCTCCAAATAAGGGTCGCCTGTATTTGAGAAAAATATTATTGCTTCATATAAGAGTCGCCTTTTTCGAGAAAAATATTATTGCTCCAAATAAGAGTCGCCTTTATAAAGCTTTATTCGAGAAAAATATTATTGCTCCAAATAAGGGTCGCCTTTATTCGATAAAAATATTATTGCTCCAAATAAGGGTCGCCTTTATTCGACAAAAACATTATTACTCCAAATAAGGATCGCCTTTATTCGAGAAAAATATTATTGCTCCAAATAAGGGTCGCCTTTTTTCGAGAAAAATGTTATGGTTCCCAATAAGGGTCCTAATTGATTTTTACGATTTTTTGTCCGTTTATTACGGAATTAATTTAAAATTGTTATTAAACCTTAATCCAAGTTTAGGCTCTGTTTAACCATGATTTACAGCACATTAAATACGAGGGGTAACCTATAAAGTTGCTATTTTCCGCATAAGCCCCAGGGAGTCAAACGAACAAGACAAAAAAGCGTGTCGCGTGCTGACGCCAGAAACCGTGACGCAAAAAACGCTTTTGAAAGAAGTCTTCCCCGCGTTGGAATGTACAAATGTCCCTATATATGTCCGGTCTCATGAAAGACTTAAAAAAACGCGCGGGCCTTTTGTGATCCGACGGCTAAATCAGCGTAATTAGGCACAAAGTCGCGCCGCTTATAAAACATGATAATTAGAGTCTTTTTAATAATTGTTGCCGCTACAGGACGGTTCATGTCTGCCAATCCGTCGCGACGCATCAAAATAAGGATCAGAGGCGGTTTGCGGCAACAAAATAATATTGGCACTTGTTTGAAGGCTGATAAGTTCAAAACATAACGCCGCAGAAAACATAAAATAGTTGTAAAACGTAAAAGTATACGATTACGGTCTTCAAAGGTATATTTTCTGGAGACATGATTTTCCGAAGGAAATCTAGGAACTTTTCTGGGACTGAATTTGCACACTTTATGTTAAATACACCAGATAGACAGGGCGCGCCGTTAACCGGCAGCAAAAAAAATTGAAAACCTGCCCTTTAACGGATATATGCCTAGGCGATATTGCGGAAAAATCGTCATTTATTAATCCATACTTGTTAAAAGAACCTTAAAAAACCTCACAGGGGGAAGTGCGTGTAAATAGACACGCAACTGCTTGTNTAAAGCAAAAAATAAAACTGTCCGTTAACTCTCAGGAGGAAAGAGTTTTTGGGAACCCGTAGGGGGAAAATGCGTGTAAATAAACACGCACTTAAAAAATTCACAATAATTCACAAAAACTGGTACAGCCAAGTTGTAGAGCTCGTCAAACTACGTCGATCTGACTATTCAGAAATTGATTTGAGCCACCAGGACCCCCTAGAGAGCTGTCTGAAATCTCCAACCTACGCAAAAAACATCGTCAATCGAATTTTCTCGAAAAGTTAAGGAGGGGGTCACCAATACCCGTTTTGCCCTACGGGGCCTCCATATGCCTTAAATCGACGAAAAAACCCAGTTGCGTGTCTATTTACACGCACTTCCCCCTGGGAGTTAAGGGAGTTCCGTATCTGCAGATGTACGGTATATCATGTACCTGTATCTTGATAAGACTTTTGCTAAAATGAACATTGTGTAGGCGTGATATTTAAAATGCGTAGGCCAATAATTTTGACGGAAAACGCTATTACGTAACTTTGGAAATATTGCGCAATACACGAAAAATCTGTGACAAACCACAACAACCCGTTATAACGGTATAACATACCTATAAAATATACCGATAATTGCATATAGTCCAAAATAAATATGTAGTCAGTTATTGGATAATAACGCAATGTAGTACCTATAAAATATTCGAAAAAAGCCCTGTATTTTTTTCTGAACTACTTGCTGTATCTTAATGAGGGGGTATACCGTAAACATTAAGCATTCCGTTCGATTTTTAGTTTCGAGAGCTTGAATGGGTCTGGTTCAGTGAGTTTCCATCCGTTTGTTCCATTGGAATTTTATCTCCCGTCATTTCTCGTGACTTCAAAATTGAATTAGTTAACACAATTTATGGCTCATCATGGTCATCAGTTTGTTTTCAATCTACATTAGGACTCTCAAGAGCTTTCTAGTGCATTATTTTCTGTATCTGGAAATAACCATATAATTTTTTTATAATATTAAACGTGCTTTTTGATTTCTTTTATTGGTGGAATTAAGGTAGGGAATTGAAATGTGTAAATAAGAAATAAACGTATTTCAGAGGGAGCGCCCAGTAAGGGTTTGTTTTTTGGAAACCTACCTTACTCGGGGCCCTACCCTCACTTGGCGTTGTCACTTTTAACACTTTTTCTGGCCTGCGCATCAAAGTGACGATGTATCTTACTTAGATATGACGGTGACATTTTAATTTAATTATTTTAATTATAAATATAGTAGAATTGCAAAAAAAAATAATCATAAAGAGCAACAAAATGTTCGATTTGGGAGCCTTTACCCAGCTTTATTTCTTTTGAGATGAAACCTACTCTTACTTTGCGCCCACCTACCCTTACTTGGCGTTCCTACCTTTACTTGGCATTACTGCCATTACTTGGCGCTCCCCGGACAGCTGATTTTTTATTTATGATCTCGAGAGGAAAGTTCAGGACAGCTCATTATTATTTTTTTTTGAATTGTGCCGAGGCCTGCTCTGTATTACTGTAAGAGTCTGTATGTACTATTTTCGTTTTTAAAATTAGGTTAAATAAGTCTTTTGGTGTCAGAAACACAAAATATTACCGAGAAACATTATGAATTTATAATGTCGATACAATTATGAAAAATAATACATGCATGTGGTTAACGCCATTTAATTCTATAGATGTTTATGTCTTTGGACTATTAGCGACAAGTCGCGGCATTGATTTTTGCTTTCAGTATTCAAGAAACACAGAAAAAACATAAATACATTTTTTAATTGAGATTTTCTTCTAAAACATATTTTTAGTTTTGTACATTTTAAATATGCTGATCACCGGAAATATGTTTTTGACGGCGTGTATCATTGCAGCTACAACCGGATATGAAACCGCGACAATGTTGAAAACAGGTGTGCTTATAAATTATCTATAATTAACCCGTTTGATTAATTTCTCTTTAATATTTTTAAATTAAACAGTTAAAACATTACAAATGATTAGGACGTGCAACAATTTATTTTAAAAAAAAATATAACAGTTGTATAGAGTTAATTCGATGATTATTATTTGCAATGAACAAATAAAAAAAAGACAAAAAAAAAATTTCATTTACACCACCTACCTCCTTAAAGTAAGAGTTATTTTTCCGCCTAAGTACTACAACTCGACTTAAAGTAACTGTTTTTTGTTCCATATTTGGGTTTCCTTCAAGCAGGTAGGCAGAACTGTTACTATAAGCTGGTAGTGCGTAGGCGGAGAAACTGTCTTTTACTTTAAGCAGGTAAGCGGTGTGTCCCAAACTCAAAAAAGTTTTTATTATAGTTTTGTTTTGCTACGTTTGACCCTTGGCATATCATAAATGACATTTTCTTAACTCACAGGGGACCATTGAACGAAATATGGACTAAACGCCTCAAATGGACCGAAAATGATAGTAAACCAGGCTTAATCAGAAATCGCTGACATGAGGGTCAGACTATTGGACCCCTACGGGCTATATGCCACTTCGGAGTTAATTTATAATTTGTGATAATGAGTCTTTTTTGTTGAAACGTAGTTGGTTTAAAACGTAGTTTGATTTAGGAACGACTAAAGACGCTTATGAAGCTCCTAAGATCGAATTTATTCAGAGAACGATGCCAATGGTGGGACGAGTTCTCAATAATCTGTAAGTTGACAATTTCTTAGTTCAATCATTGATTAGTAAAATAAAAATTTATTTTCTGTATTTTATGGATTCAAAATTACTTTTTCTATTTTGGATTTTGGATTTCACTGGGATTTCAACAACAATGAGTCTTTCTGATCGGCCAGGACAAAGGGATTTTCAACTTTAACCCTCGTCCTCCACGAACCCAAACGTAAAAACAATTTTCTTAAAAAATGTTTTTATCCCATATAAAAACGTAAAAAAGTTTTTTGATTTCAAATCTGTTGTGCGTATTTTATTATCACAAGCCGTTCTCTTTTTATTTGGAAATAAAGTGAAAATGGGTAGCTAGCTACCCAATATGCGCATGACTGTTAACTCACAGGGGGAAGTGCGTGTAAATAGACACGCAACTGTTTTTTTCGTAGGGCAAAACGGGTATTGGTGACCCCTTCTCAACTTTTCGAGAAAATTCGATTGACGGTGTTTTTTGCGTAGGTTGGAGATTTCAAACAGCTCTCTAGGGGGCCCTGGTGGCCCAAATCAACTTCTGAATAATCAAATCGACGTAGTTTGACGAACTTTACAACTTGGCTTTACCAGTTTTTTGAATTATTGCGAATTATAGTAATTTTTTAAGTGCGTGTTTATTTACACACATTTCCCCCTACGTGTTCCCAAAAACTTCTTCCCCTGAGAGTTAAGGCTAACAAAATATGTTTAGAGAAAACTCCGATCTGTCCGATGAACGAAAAGATATGATTCTTCAAAAACTGTTCATGCTTTGCACACATGTCGTTTGGAAAAGGGACACGACCGCGCCGGATGGTTCATGGGATTATTAGGACTCTTCCTGTCCAAATGCCATCATTGCCGCAGGCTCATATTATGTAAAATAGTACATATGAATAAATAACTACTAAATCATTTATATATATCAGAAGAAAAAAATTAATCTACTGTATTCCTTTTATTTTTATTTTATTTTATGGAAATATTAGTGGACTCTTCTTCATTATACAAAACGGGTAAAAGTTGAAAAGGGGTTTTTGTCACCTTCGAAATTAGACGTTCAAGGCCGCTTTGAGAAAATGTGCCCTAAATAATAGCGGTTTGATTAAAAAAAATGATTAAGCATACAGTCCCGACCTTTCAGTTGTGCACGACTGCACAGATGTTCACTTTTTCACGAAAATTTTCGAGACTGCCAAGACTAGTAAATGTTAAATTTTAGATAATCAAAATCAAAATACGGATTCGAAAATTTTACATTGACCCGAAATGTACCGTTTGAATCCGAAAATCAAATCCAAAAAAATGTATGATAAACCAGTTAATCAAAAACCAGCACAAATGTACCATAATAAGCGACTGCTTAGTTGTGCACGACTACGTAGTTATGCATGTTTTTTGGAATCGCAAATTGCACAACTGGAAGGTCGGGACTGAATAAATGTGCCTTAGTATACTTAAGTAGAACACAATCACCTAAATTTTGGACACATTTAGAAATTTTAAACCCTCAATTTAAAAAAAACACCTAAATTTTGGACACATTTTTTAAAACAAATACGGCCTCCAGCTTGACACCAGTTGGCCTTCACATGCTGGTTTCCAGAAGAAGTAATTAAAAATGTTCAAAACGCGTTTATTGAAAACGATAGCAGATGATTCAAATTTATTTGCAGCTGTTATACAGTATAAAATAGTAACCAAAGCCGTGGAAAACCAAAAAATAATTTTTAAATGGAAATTCGGAATATTTATTCGAAACATCAAGATCACATGAATTTATTTTACTCATTTATTGACCACGAGAAAAATGATGGTGATCTACACCAGGATATCATAATTATTAGCGATGAAGAGGATGGTGATGATGTACCATTAAACCAGATTCCAAAAATAGTGAAAGGCACGTCTGGAAAGAACGTCCATAACGGGGTACTTTGGAAGAAATCTGAGGCGATCGTTAAACCAGTAGCGATAGTACAACCAACAGTGAAGCTGGTTTCGACAACTAGTCTACCGGAAAAAGTACCAACTAATTCACCAAGAAAAATACCAACTAGTTCATCAGGAAAAATATCCATAGGTTCATCAAATGATACATCAAGTTTGCCAACAACTTATGATGGAACGTCTGAAAAAATACCCTTTTTTATCGGAAATCGGGACTCTTTTGATGGAAAAATTGAATTTATTAAAGAGTTTTGCCCAGAATGTATCAAGTATCAAGGAAGTCGAACGAGAATTTACTTTTCAATCTTGTGGAAGAACCGGAATGATTTTTATGAAAAATCTTCCAAATATGCTTTAGATTTAAAGTTTTGGAACAGAGGCAATAAATGCAAAAAACGCGTGTGCCTGATTTATCAAATATGGCAAGCTCTGGGACTTACAGACATTTCGAAAACTGTGTTTAAACGGTTGAATGTAAGATGGTCGGAACGTTTCATAAATCGTATGCCGTTTAGTTGTGCCTATATGTCACCAGAAAATGTACCACAAGATCTACCTGAGGTGAGAAGATATAATTTGTAAAGATATATGGAAAAGTATTATAAATTTTGATTTTGTTCATTGGTGGTTCTCAAAATCAAAGAAAAACTTTTTTTTCGACCTCCCCAAATCAAAAAACTACTTTTGCCGATCGATAGAGCTGGAAAAACTAATCACATCTGCAAATAAAAATTTTGAAAAAGTACTCAAAAATGTACTTCAGTTAAAAATGGTTGCATTTTTTAACCCCTTTAAACATATTTTTTTTGCCTGATTCTTTAAAAACTGATCAGTAGATTAATATCTCGGAATGTTTTTAGAATTAGGTCGATAGACTACTCCTGTCCACCCAGGTGGACAAATGACCAAAAATGACCATTATTAAAATGGTCATCTACAAAAATTTTTTTGTAGATGTGATTAGTTTTTCGAGCTCTATCGATCGGCAAAAGTAGTTTTTTGATTTGGGGAGGTCGAAAAAAAGGTTGTTCTTTGATTTTGAGAACCACCATTACAGACCTACTTAATAAAACCCGTCTTAGAGTGCGTCTTAGAACTCCTATGGGTTCATTACTCCAAATTTGGACTAAACGCCAAAAATCATAGTACACCGGACTAACCGAAACTGATTTATTTTTAGTACGTAATATAACCTTTAACATGGTCAAGAAGAGCGTTTTGTCCAAATTTTGACTAGTGGACCCCTACGGATTATATGCCACTTGGGACCTTTGGGAGTTTAGTTGCCCATCAAGTTTTTGCTAAATTTTAAAACTTATTTTTCAGGTGATGTTAAACAAGGAAATAAAAATGCTTGATGAAAAAATAAACTCGGTGAAAACAAAACGGCAACAATGGGAAGAAACGGTTGTGAAATGGCGAGAGGAACATAAAAACCACCCGGATTATTCTCTAAATCATCCCGAAGAAATCAAGTATCAAAAAAATGTTAAAAAATTTGAAGAAAAAATCGCTTCACTTCTCAAGCAACGAGACCAACATGATGCGGAATTATGCCATACTCGACCGCATGGAGTTGAAAAACCAGATGATGAAAAAACGTATAAAAGAAAGCGGAGTGAAGCTGATGATTTTGTACCACCCGAAAAACGTAATTGTCAAAGTACTAGTGCTAATGCTGCTTCATCTTGGACATCAACAGCTCCAGTTGAATGGGGCAGTACCGGTTGGATGTAACTATCCAATAGTACCGATAAAATATAATATACCGGAAGTATCTGTAATAATAAAGTAATAAAAAGTTGTTGTATACCGTACAGTATACGGTATATCACAATAAATTGTTGCAGTCCTTAATCTCAATACGAACACACTCAATACGGAGCTTTCATTACAATACGGACGCTTTTTGTTAAAAATAATCCTCAAAACAGTCGAAAATGGACAATTTATGACAATTCACACTAATACAGACTAAAATTCTTGGGGGTAGAGCAAATGGTTTTGTAATCCAAGTGCTCTGCACAGCGCGTAGAGCATTTGAATGTAGAAATTCATTTGCTCTACCATAATCATGACGTCATCAAATACAGTTAAATCCGAGGATAAGCTGCAACCGACCGTTTTCGAGATTAATAACCGTTACTCATTAAAGTTTAAAAACCTATTTTAGACATCTTTCCGGAAATTTTTTTTGTAATTTTTTTTTTTACTAATTGGTCAATTAATCTTTGAAGTTAAAAACGATTGATTTTTTGTCATTTAAAATACCGTCTGTAGAACACATCTGTCTGATAGAAGTTTTTGTTCAAAGAAAAACCCCTTGAACTTTCCAGCGGTTTCTATTTGCGCGTCTTTTCCATTATTTACTCGCATACCGAGCGCCTCAAATTGAATATTTTATTGTTATTTACATACCCCCTTTGAAAGGGCCCCTTTCACAAAGGAAACCCTCGTGCTCAGATCTCCGAATAAAAGAGATCCTTTTTCACTTTTAAAATCAGTCGACGATGTTAGTACCCAGACAGGGTCCCAGAGCAACACAGAGAGCAACACAGAGAGCTCTTGAATAAATATTTTATATTTTACAGTAAACGATTACTTGCAAAATATCTTTATTTGGTTTTACTATTCCGTTGGGCGAGCATATAGTCATTATATTGTTTTTCAAAACTTATACAATCGAAGTTAGAGACATTTTGGAAGATTTTCAAAAAAAAGAAATACGGCCTACAGCTTGGCACCAGTAAGCCTCCAGATGCAAGTTTCCAGAATAAGTAAAATACAAATGGTAAAAACGCGTTAATTGAAAACGATAGCAGATGTTTCAAATTTTGTTCGCAGCTGTTATACAGTATAAAATAATAACCAAAACTGTGGAAAAACAAGCAGAATTTTGAAATGAATCATTCCAAAGATGATACGATGAATTTATTTATTGAAGGCTACAAAAACGATGGTAATCTACAGCAGGATATCATAATTATTAGCGATGGAGAGGATGGGGATGATGTACCACTAGACCAGACTCCAAAAATAGTGAAAAAGGGGTCTCCAAAGGGCGTCGATCAAGAGCCACTTTGGAAGAAAAATGAGACGATCGGTAAACCAGTAGCGGTCGTACAACCAACAGTGAAGCTTATGTATGCCACTGGTCCATCAGATAAAATACAAACAAAGTCACCAAGAAAAATTCAAACTCGTCCATTAGAAA
>SCLG01001102.1:0-16481 GCA_004367875.1 Oikopleura albicans
ATTGTAATAAGAACCTAATTGGTTAACCTAGTTTCGCACTCGCCTAATTAGCGCGCGAAATAATGAGCTCACTTGCACGCTGCACTCTGAGCTGGTAAAAGCATACTTTTTTTTAGAGATTAAAATTATGAAATAAAAGAGATTACATTTAATAACTTTAATATTAAGTGTTTCGGATCTACGATCAAACAAAATACGCCGCCTCAACACGGCGTCAGTTTAGACCCGTCCTTAACGGGCCGGCGACCACCTGCCGGATTTGCTTTTGGTGGAGTTGGTGCATTCGTAAGTTAAGTATCATTGGTGGAGTGGACTGCCCGGAGGAGTTAGCCAACGACGATTGTGGAACGACCGGGGTTACCGTCAAGCTTTCAACAACCGCCGCCCGGTTTGGCCAGCCGCCCGTTGGGGCAATCTGGGCTGCCCAACCCCGGACGAAACGGTCGCTTCAAACCCGTCCCTACTCACGAGCGTCCAGTTTTCATCAAACGACTACTAATACCGATTACCTCTGTACCTGCATAGCCGCATATCCTGGCATTGTCGTCGCCACCGTCCCGTCTTTTCTGTGTGCCGTTTGCCTGTCCTTAAGTTCAATTATTAATTTAGAAATAATCACCAGGAACCAGGCATATCTTAAGTTTGTTTCTTTGTACACTTAACGGGTCAGGGGTATAGTTTCACGTGGTGACTGTCACGTGGTAAAAACAACAAAAAAAAATAACTCCTCCCTGGGTGTAGAAACCAGAAACACAGCTGAAATATGTCCGAAGCCGATGTGGCTGATTTATTTTCTATTCCGGCAGCGCCCGACAGTGGGCAAACGTGTCGACAATACGGTAAACATTCCCTTTTTAAATTGTCTACCGAAAAGATAATCGATGGCGATTATGATGCTATTTCAAATTGGGTGAAACACACCGAAATCACGCTTCAAAAAATAATAAAAAGTGAATTGAACGATGATTCGAATATTTTTTCCGACTTTCGAAAACTACCATTTTTATGGAAACCGGCCGGTCCTTTCGCAGAACCAGAGAGTGACAAAACAATGGGTATCCCAACCTCTCTAGCGCGGTTCCATTTATGGTATATCGAGGGCCGTTATCACAACACAACAATAAGTGACCTTAGAGCCAGCCCTAGTGTGGCAGGTACGCCCATTAAGGACGATCCTGACACAGAAACAACCTTATGCAAGATATCATCTATTAATGCAGGGGTTTCCGTTGAAGACGCGAAAGTAAAGTTTACAACTTTTTTCGGGGGTATTAGTCATAAGGACGACCTGATCAAAGTGGATTTCCCGAAATGGTTTGAACAACGTCAAAAAATCATAGACGTTCTTAAAATTGTGTCGAGACACTTACAAAACGTCCTACCAGATTCTATAAAAATGCAGTTTTTAAGGGGCGCCGTAGCCAACTGGGACGCGATTAAGGAGCAGTTATGTTCATTGAAAAAAGTTGATTTCGAGCGTTCACCTTGCCTGTTACAGTTACAAAGTCTCATGAAAATGTTCACATGTAACAAAATGAAAGAAATAAGAGTTCAGTCTAAAATGTCCATAGCCCGCGAGATAAATTTATTTTTCATGAATACGTACAACGAACACATTTCGCTAAACGAAATGCCCGGTGAAAACGTCGCGTTTTTAGGCACAGAACGTTGGTCACCATACACCAACCTAGTCTTATTAATGTCAGTGTTACAATGTGAATCATACGATTTTCTATGCAACATTTGGGAAATGGTCGCGAGAAAGAATAATAAAATGGTTAAGGAATTGACCCTTGTCGATTTTCTTAAAGAAAAAACCTTGATTTATCAACAGGTGGATTTAAAAAACAAAGCCACGAAAACGCTTGACCTTAGACTGTTTAACAGAGCATGGAATAACAATAAACATAATACTATCGATGAATATTTTTCGCTTTACGATAAGGTAAAAAAGTTCAAAACAGAAGATAAAAAAGCGTCCATTAACAGCTTAGAGGTCTCGAATGAGGAATTCCGAAATTTTGAGACCGATTCGGACATATTCCAAGACGAGGAAGGATTTTTCTTTAAGAAAATCAACAAGTGGTCAAAACCGGACGACCGCTTTAAAAAAGTTTTCCGTAAATACCCTCGAAAAGAGAGCGGCGTGTATAAGGATCCCAGGGAAAACCAACAGAAAAAAGTTGGTACACGCCATAACCCGAATAACGGTCGATTTTCAAGACCAAAACCGCGTTTCTCCGACCACCGTCGCAATGATAATAAACGCCGGTTCCGAGCGGCCAAACAAAAAGGCGAGGACCGGTTTAAATCGAATAAATATAAAAAATATTACGTTGCTGAGGAGCCATTCGACGAAGTAGTCCGCTTGCTCAACGAATACATTATCAACGATGAGTCCGACGATGACGAGGACGACATTCGATTGGTCAATGAGGCCGACAGACGAGAAGACGTGGAGGAATTTGACTACAACGCCACCCAGTCAGGTTGTTATAATGTCGATCCACATGTCCAATACCTAAATCAAACTTTCAGATTAAATACCGAGCACCTGTTCACCTTCCAAGACGATCTAGAGAGTGTCACTGTTAACAAAAATCCTTTCGATAATGTTTTTCACTTTAATAAAAACTACACAAATTTAAACATTATGCGCCAAGGCCTGCGAATTAACTGTAATTTTGCGGGTAAAATTGAACCTATTAAGGTAATTCTGGACAGCGGGGCAACAATATCACTAGTCAGTGAGGCTTTTATCAACAGATTAAAACCTACAAATATTAAGAAAACGTCCGTGCCGTCTAGATCGGCAAAAGTGGCCGGCGGAGGCCAAATATCATTATTACCATATACAGTAACTTTCAACATACCGTGCCCAAAATATACTTTAAAATTCAAAAACGCTGCGGTTAGCAGCAATTCACCAAAAAACCTACTTTTGTTAGGGTTATCCGATCTAGCACATAATAGCTTCAATTTTACCAGCAATCAAGATGAGGTACTGAAAATTACTTTTGGTAAAGTACCCATCGTTCAAGTTCAAGACGCGTATTTTAACTCTTTAATAGCAAAAAATGAACCAGCAGGGAGCAAAAACGACCAAAATGAATGTGCGCCAGGTGAAAACCAAGAAAGAGTATTTAGCGAAAAAATTACGGAAATTTTGTCCGATTCTGAAGAAGACCTTGAACCGGTCAAGGGCACAGTTAATGGGTTAAAAAAGACTCTACCTTCAAATAAAAACGTCGACATTTGTTTTGAGGACAAAACAGTTAAAAGAGATTTTTCGGTTATGAGTTCGGTTTTCACTAATATGCCAAATAATACAAAAAACAGAATTTGGGACTACCCAGAGGGTGAAAAATCGTTTTGGAACGAAATTGAAAAAGTTAGAGAAGAACAATTTGCAACTAATACAAGGGACGAAGTTATAATCGACCCCCTGAAAGAAGTAATAACTGACGACGAGGAAGGTAGAGCCTTTTTGAAACAAATTAACGATGCCCTTGACCGACGAAAGTTACTCTTTAGGGGAGACGCAGGAAACGTTAGTAACGATGACTATTTAGTAAGGGGCGAAATAAAAGGATCCCTATTGGGAAAAACGTGCCCGAATTACTATGCCAAGTTTTCTGATGAGACCAAAAAAGCTATGATTGATAAATTCAAAAATGAAATCGCATGGAGATTTTTAATAAAGCTACCAAAAGGGATGCCGATTAAACACGTTCTTCCAATATTCCCAGTAGGAAAAAAGGAAGACGATGGTTCGAAACTGGTCGATTCGAACAACAAAGTTATTTTGAACACAAATAAAGTCCGCTTGGTGGCCGATTGCTCGAGAGCAATAAATTTAGCCACAGACTTTAAAGCAACACAAACAGACAATATTTCTGAAATTATTCAAAAAGTAGCGTGGTACACGAAAAACGGTTTTATTGCAGTAATCGATATAAGTATGATGTTTTATAGTTTTAACCTGGATAGGAAACTCTGGCCATATTTCTGCGTTGAACACCCAACAATGGGCATTTTCTGTTACCGAGTCCTCCCGATGGGTTGGGTCGCCGCCCCAAGCGTCAGTCGTCTTTTTCTGATGTCGATCTTAAATAAATACGTATTAGAGGACAATCTGGTAAGATACCTCGATGATATTTGCATTTACGCCAAAACAAAGGAAGAGTTCATAAAAGTGCTAAACGCGGTCCTAGACACTTTATGGTACTACAATTTCCGGTTAAAAGGTAAAAAAGTTACAATTTTGGGCCGCACGATGGTGCTACTGGGCAAAACTTTGAAAAATGGAGTCATTGAACCAAACAAACATGTCGTTAGTAGCCTCGATAACCATACAGTGGAAAAAATAAACACAAAAGGTCGTTTGAAAAGTTTTTTGGGGGCGGTCAGCTACATATCGGATCACCTACCGTATAAAAGCGAAATGATGCACAACCTAATTCAAGCTTCAACAGGTGTTTTAGCATCACCGGTTGATTGGACCCCAGAGCTAAAAATCGAGTTCGAAAAGCTAAAACAAATTTCGAAAAAATTAATGACATTACACCCGGTAGACCCAGAAAAGGAATTATTTTTAGTAGTAGATTCATCATACCATGCGACCGGAGCCTTTTTGTACCAAAACCCTGATTCAGAAAAAGAAACAAAACAGTTCTGTAGAATTTTCAGCAGAAAAAGAACCGCGGTTGAAAATAAATTTGGGCAAAGCAGTTGCATGACAGAATTATATGGAATAGTGGCCGCGATGGTAGCATGTGCACAAGAAATCGAAAAATGTAAACATAAAGTTACCATTTTTACGGATAATCAACCAGTTGCCCTGCTGTATAAAAGATTAAGGGACTCAAAAGTCCCATCAGAAGATAGAAAAGTTAACGACGCCTTCGCGAGATTAATGATTTTTGATTACCATATTGTACACGTATCGGCAAAAACATTACCTATTCAGGCCGCAGACTATATTTCAAGAAACGAAGATTCATCAGAATCATGCAAAGGCTGTAAAATATGCGATTCTGTTTTCAATTCAGAAAAATTATTTTTTAAATGGCTCTCAGACACATCATATGAAATGAAAATCCTGAAAAATTCGGAAAAAACCCCGAAATTGTCATTTAATACATTTTTAGCTCTCCAGTCCTATGTCTTAACGGATATCCCACCGGAAATGAGACATCCCTATGGGGACCCAAGCTCCTCCCAAGGTTATTTGGAGGCATGTTTCGAAACAGAAAACAGTTTCGACCACTGGTTAGATACGGATATTCAGGTGAGATATCTGTTAAGAAATAGGACCAAAGAGCTAAAAATGGAAATGACAATTCCGGAGTTATTGAAAAACGAAACGTTACTAAAAAGTTGGCAAGATCGCGACCGCCACATAAAACTCGCGGTCAGACTCGCGGAAGAAGGGGGCCAAGCTACGAAAAAACAAGTTAGAACACAAACCCTTTTAGAGATAAAAAACGCTTTTTGTGAAAACGGTATATTAATGATCAAAAAATATGACTCCATGAAACTGAAAGAACTCAAATTAATTGTACTACCGGAAATAGCAATGACTCAAATAGCCATATGCATGCATAATACGTTAGGGCACAGTGCAACCTACAGATTTGTGAATGAAGTTAAACAACGATTTTCGGTACCTAACATTATTAGTCATGTCAAAACTATGGTCAACAAGTGCAAGGGATGCACAGGCCTGAAACAAAGCCCGAAAATCATAAGACCAATGAAAAATTTCGATTTAGATATACCGGACTATATAGGTCAAAAGATACTAATTGATGAAATTACTAGAACAAAGGACAGGTCAGTGCCGAATTCTGGCGTAGTCACCAGAAGTAACCCTATTGAAATAAATGCACAATGGAAGTTCCTATTCGCTACAGACTATTTATCAAGATACTCTATGTTGTTACCGATAAATGGACCGACTACCGCCGACAAATTAAAAAGTTTACTAACCGATGTGAGGTTTTTTCTCGGACAAGGATCGTTAGACGACCAAACAATGATCATCTCGATGGACGGCTGCTCAGTGCACAAAAGCCTGGAAAGTGACGCAGATCTGAAAATTTCAAAGATTAAAGTGGTTCTAACAGAAAAAACCTCGGCCAGCAAAAATCATCTCGCTCTACTCGATGGACGGTTATCAAAATTATCACACTATTTAAATCAGGAAATGCAGTTAGATTCAATAACGAAAAAACAAGCAGCTCAAAACGCGGTGAGTAGATATAACAAAACTACTGGACCCGAAGGGTTTAAACCGTGTGAAATATTTTGCGGCCGAGACGCAGTTACAGGACAACAATTAAACATTGATTTAAAACAATTAAAACAAAGCATGATACATCACAGGAAATTAACAAGGCAATCAGCGGAGAAAAAACGGTTATCGGGTAGATACAGACAACCAATGAAATTTGTACATTTTAAAGAAGGAATGAATTACGATGACCCCATGAATATGCCTATAAAAATTGGTGACACGGTGTTAATTGACAAAGACTTTAATAAAAATGATTTAAAACCATACTATACGGTTGTGAAACACAAAGATTGGCCCAGGGGGGTTAATTTAGATGAACAAACTATCTGTACGACAAAAAACGACGTAAAAACAATAAAATTTTATCCATGGAATCTAAAATGGATAGCACACGTGATACCGGGACCGGACACACCCGGTATATAATTTTTTTTTCCTTTAAAAAAAAATCGACCCGAAATGGACCTTGATTTTTTTTGTTCAAAAACAAATAGAAACAGTTTTAAAAACTTTGTAACAAAATGAGTAATCTGTTTTCTTATAGATTTATAGAAAATGAAAACACATGACAAAACAATAAGCAATCAAGATCAATTTCGGGTCGATCTTTTAAAAAGAAAAATTTCTTTGCATCACTTCATTTTTTTTCAGACCGTTTAGTTTTTTTCTCAATTTTTTTTTTTGGAAAAATTCAAAATTAAAAAACTGATTTTTTTCCATTTAGAAGGCACTTTAGAGACATGTTACTGTACGAGGACCGTGTCCGAATTATGTTTTTCCGAGAACGCTTACCGTTAAAAATGGCACTGACATCAATAATCATCGAGAAACATTACGAAAACCAGTTTGCGCGAGCATTTAGCGTCCTGGTCGAGCACCACCACCGAACATGCGAGGAAGGGCCAGTCCATAGACGATGCGAATCGTTGACCAACACCCTTCGTAGTCTATGCGTCCGATGGCGCAATTGGGACATTAACGAGGTTTACCGAGCATTGTTCGACGCCAAGGAATTTTTCGACGAAGTAAGCGTAAGTCGAACTAAAAAAAAAAAAATTGATTTTAGTTCAATAAATAACGTTTTTTTTCCAAAAAAGTGTTCCGATGAATTGGAAGACCAATTCCGGAAGTCGGGTCTAACTATTACGACTTCAGCCATGATCAAGTTCATCGGCCGCATTGCCGAAAAAATTGCTCGAGAGGAGCACGTGGTCGGAAACGAGATGTATATGTTACATTACGCCGCACAAATCTCTGTAAAATTGTACATTGAGATAGTTAAGTTAGCTACAGGAAAAATGCATTTAGCCTACGAGCACCCAAAAGAAGCTTTGGTCTCCGATTTCGGGCTTGTCTGGGACCTAGACCGATACCATGTATTGGAACGGGTCGCCGAAAATAAATTCGGCCTAAATGGTATTTTCTGAGTTAACACTAAAGTAGAAAATACATGTTTTGACGCTAGAGAGCATTTTTTTTTAAGAAATGGACGAAATTGAAAACGGCAAACCCAACATTACAGGTTTAGTAACTAGATATGAATCGTCCGATAAACACGAGGCGAATGCAAAATGTTTATTCACGCCGATTTATTCTAACACGTTCACCGAAGTTTTGGAATCAAACAAAAAGTTCGGACTAAAAATCATCACTTTGAAAGATTTGAAAATTTTAGGCAAAGAGCCAAAACGGTGTAACATATCATTTTCGTTTTCCCATTACCAACCATCACATAAAAAGTTTTTTTTTTGACTCACAAAATTTTGCTTAGCATTACCAGATATTTTATACCTTTGAAAAGTCATACGACCGGTTCGACGACTATGTCGAACTCTTCACCGAGGAAAATGATAAAGACGTCGTCGCCACATATTCGTCATGGATAGACCAAGGTCCGGATCTTATAAATAAGAAATCAAAAATTTAAAATAAATTTAATTAAAATTCAAGAAAAATATCGTTAGCAAGTGGTATATAGGGCGCCCTTGAGTTTTCTGGGCCTTTCACAAAACCAAAACTCATTATTCAAAAACTATATGAAAATTGTAATAAGATCCCGGTAAATCAGTGAGAATCTTATTTAAGTTTTTCAACAGAATCGATTATAATGGCACAAGGTACATAAGCCGACCAACAATTGAAGCTTTCCACCGAATCGACCCCTATAGACCACTCGAGACAGACAATTGGGGTAACAGTAAGAAAGAATGAAATATTCGAAGAATCAAAAGTGAAAATGTTTATTTTGCATAATTTTGTTTCTGTCGACAAAACGGTACTCAAAAATGAAATATACAGACTACCACATGATACTTGAAAATCAGTATACTAATGATAAAAGTGGTTAGGGTTGCGCACCCACCCAAAACCAGTCGAACTAAGGAAGTCTAGAAATAGTTTATAAAACGTTAAGTTTATAACTAATGACCAAACGATTTCATGTTTGGTTCGTTTTTAAAACAAAATTACAATTGTGTATTGGAAATAATAACAAACCAAACATAAAGTCGTTTGGTTATTAGTTATATACAACTACAGTTTAAACAGATTTCTAGACTTCCCTGAAATTCGACTGGCCTGGGCAGGCGCGCAACCCTAACCAGTTTTATACAAACATTTTGTACTGATAAAAGCGCGTTGTGTTATGTGAAAAAGCAAGGCAGTGTAAAAAATAACAAGATATTATTTGTGAGGTGTCTTTAGGTCACAGCGGTGAACGGCAAATAATAAAGGGTCAAAAAAGTTAGTAAGAAAATGTGGAAAAATAAAACTCCTGAAGTTCACATTAGCAAACAATAGAATTTTTTGAAGATCCAAAGAAAAACATGATTAGGCACATTTGATAACAATATGTTGAGACGGATGGTCATTCGCGATTTTTTTTAATTAAAAAATAACCAAATCACGCTAAGCTAAAGCCATTTAAACAATAAGGGCCGCGTCCTTTTTCTTAAAAAATAATTTTTTGCGAAAAACGCTTTATAAGGCAAGTAAAAGTGCCTAGCCCGAATAAGAACCGATATTTTATTTCACGGACCAAAACGGTTGAGTGGTTATAAGGTTCAATATGACCTTATAGTTTTAGTCAAGAAGCTCAAGACATCACAATTTTGATTGTTTCCGAAAAATGCATCGCATTTTTTTTTCGAAATAAGAATCGAAAATTTAAACTATAAGGCCATATTGAACCTTATAACCACCCATACGTCCTAATAAAATACGGTAACTTTAAGCTAAATCATCATCAGTCTCAATATCGTCATGCGAAACCCGGCGAGTAAATGTAGTTTCTACGGGCCGTTTAGGTGAACAGAATCTTGTAATACTCGAGTTTCGGGATTTAGGAACAGCAACCGGTGATTTAACCTTCATTTCTTTTTCAATGCGAGAATGTCGCTGGGGCAATCGATCTTCCAAATCACCAAGTTCGAAGTCCATTGACGGGGATCGCCCAAGGAAACGCATTTTTGCGATGAGAATTCTTGTCTTGTTTTCGCGTTTGGACCGTTTCGTTTTAACGTAACAAAAAACGCACCCGATCACAACGGCAACAAACATGATCGCAATCAGCACGGCACCAGCCATAATGACCATAGGTAGACTTGACAAAGGGTTGAGTTTATTTTGCAATTCGACCTTTTTCAACTCAACATTTTCTTTATGTTGAGAAATTTGCACTTCGGGGGCGACCGTTTCAATGATTTCCTTAACAGGTTCCATACTGGAAATTAGTTTTACAAAATGAGAATCCTTCCAAGAGTCCCCGGAAACGTTCACAAATTGGGCCATAATAATAATAAAAAAGACCAAAGAATTCATCATTTTTTTTCCCAAAATAAAATATTCAAAAAACACCCGTTTATTTTGTTTATTTTGTTTGTTTGTTTGTTTGTTTGTTCTGTTTAAGTAAAATCCGAAACGAAGGTCAGCCGATTAGCGAAGTTTTTTTATCTAAAAAACAAAATATCAATAAAAATGTTAAAAAATCAGTCCAAACACGGTACACCGACTGTACATAATTTTCTCTATTTTTAAAAATAAATTTTCTCTTGTATTGTCAGGCGTATTAGCCAAAAACGTTTAAAATTAATATTTATTATTCTCTGTATTTTTCTCACATTTCACGAATATTCGTAACATTCGGACGCAAGACTTAAAAACATGCGTAGGCGTTTTATAACCGGATATCAAGTACAAACAATGTCAACCCTTTTTCCTGTCCGATTGCGGCGCTAATTCCAATAAATGTCCTTGAACGTCTAATCCACAACTTTCAACCAAAAGTCTAAAAATCATCACAAATGATTATTAATTCGGAATCGTCAATCCGAAAAGTTTTTTTTCTCGCCGTTCTCAAGATTCGCCAAATAAATATATATAAATATATTGGGGCCATGGCCTCAACAGTTTTAGTAAACTAATGCCAAGTTGAGTCTTCAAATAAACAAAGCAAGCCATTGGCTCACACGCACCTGATACAACGCCCTGTGATTGGGCGAACCTTGAAAACGGCGAGAAAAATATTACTCAACCGATTTCTCGCGCAAAACATTCCGAAAGCTTTAGTTTATATTTTAAAAGGTGTATTATGAAATTAAAAACACAGAAAAATTGACTACACGACACAAAGTAGCTAAAGAGGAATAAAATGACGAAGAGACGCGTTTTGTGAGTCGACTCAAAGACAAGTCATTTTTTTTGTACAAAATTGAATCCCAACTCAATTAGCGGGCCAGCTGTAAGAAAAAGTAAGTAACGGTTTTTTCGGTTAAAACAATCAAAATGGTTGAAAACAGCAATTCAGAATTGCGAATAGCGCCAAACAAAACAATCTGTTAAAAGGAAAACTCAGTTTAAAATTGTCATATTCGGTTTTGTTTTTTGGACAAGACACATATATCAAAATGATTTTAATTTTTTTATTGATAAAAATCGCGAAAAACGAAATTCCTGGGCCAGTAAGAGTTTTCGGCCAGCCGATCGAAATAGCAATTGACAAGTTAACGGAGTACTTGCTCTCCGATATTGAAATGCCTTTCGAGATAGAATACATGTGAGTTAAAAATGACAAAACGGAAAATGACAAATTTAAACTGAATTTCCCTTTGTTAGCTTTGATGCGGTACCAGACATGGGGGACGACCTTGAACGCCTTTTCCCAGAGATTTATGAATTGTTAACGGACGGACGCGTTGTAGGTATCGCGTTAACAATGAAAAACGATGAAAATAAAGTGGAAATTATGGAGCGCGGTGACCCAGAATTTAGGGAAACCATTCTCGAAAAATATCATATAGAACGATTTATGATTTGTGAGATGGACTGTCTTAGGAAACTAAATTTCAAGGTTAAAAATTGTAAACCGACTGGTCGTAACAATTTTGATAAAATAATAGCAAAAAGACAAATTTGCTCAGACTGCCAGGCAGTTAATCGAGCGGTCGACAGAGCCAAAATAAACAATTTCGACTAAAACAAAATAGACGTTCAGTCGGTTTAGAATTTTTAATCATGAAATTTAGGCCTAAAAATGTTTGAAACGTAATAATATTCTGTAATTTCAAAATGTTAACTTTTACTGTTAAATCATAGTTTTAAAATGAATCTTCGAATAACATGATTCGTGTCGAATTCGCGGAAGAAACTGTCGATTTAATTTTTGTGGGGTTTTAAATCCCGGAAAAATTCAAATCTATCGGAACTCAATGGGACAACACTGTTGATATCATCGGGCGATCGGTAAACATCATTGACCTTTTGAAAAACTTCCGGTCCAACAAGTTCTTCAAACATACCAACCGGTATGAGTTGACCTAAATTTTTGTTTAAAATTTTTTTTTCAAAACCCAGTTTTTCGCGACAAATACACACCTCTAGCAAACATGCTGGTTTTCGGGATCAGTCGATCTAACTTGATTTCGGACGCTTTTAGCAAACCGCACATGTATGACATTCGATTTAAAATGAAAATACCACCAAAATTCGAGGACGGGGTATATTTTCGATTTGACAGTATACGGAGACCACCCATTTGTAGGGCCCGCCTAGCCTCATCAGTGGAAATTAAAGGTCGATATTTACCGGTACGTCTCGGGTCCAGATACATACAGTGTATGACCAAGAGTTTGGCGGCAAACAGCTCTTGTAGTGAAAGTTCCGAAAATTCGAAAATGACAAAATCTAAAGTTTTTTTTTAATTTAAGAAAATGAAATTATGGGAAGAAGTGGTTATCTATGGCGCACTCGGCGCTCTGTGCCTCAAAACGTTTCAGATAATTTCAAATTACGTTTCTTCGACTGAAAAAAGTCGACATAACAATGTTAGTTTCGATTTCGAGCCCGACAAATTAGAGGACACTAGTGTATCTTCTGAGTCAGGTGACATGATAGATGTCCAACAAGAGATATGGTCTACACTCTCCTCAATTCAGAATGACCCAGTTAACGTTAGGGTTAAGGGGGAATGGCAGTCAGAATCACGGTATATTATCTGCCCAACACTTCAAGCGGGCCGAACAAACTTTGAAGAGTTCGAAAATTTTGAATCTTTAGACACCATGAACTGTTACATAAGCAAATGGGCAATTAAAGAATGTCCATACACCCACGTGGGGTCGGTGATTGTACCCGCAATCAACCTACACGATTTGATAAAAAATCTTTTGGCACAGAACTCCGGGGTTATTTTGCAAACCTTTTTTGATGAAGTAATAAATTTTGGGGGATTAGAATATAAAAACTCGAAAATAATGAGCCATTCGTGTGACTCTAGTCACTCATGCGCAGAATGCATCCAAAAACGCGTTCTCTCCGGAAAACGTGACCAAATCATGTTCACACTTGTTTTTTACGCTAATTCAATACAGCTACAGTTATTCCAAAACTGGAATAAAACTGAAATAAAAAACTTGGAGAGAAACCTTTTTGACGAAATGCTAATTAGATTCGGCGATAGAGAGTTCGCGTGCCCGACTTTTGACATGATAACGGAAAATCATGAATATACGGTTACTAAAGTTAGAGGGTTATCAAAATTTATTTTTTATTGCCAAGAAGCTAGCAACAGTTGGTGTAATATTTTGGCGAGACTCGGAATCAAAATTATCCAACCATTCAAAAGGGCCAAAAACTTGGATTGGGATAATTCACCGTTTATTGTTGATTTAGACATGAACCTGGTCCCTAACGTGGGTATCTACAAAGAAGTTTTTAACCCTGAAGGTTTAAAGTTTTTTTTAAGCCAAACTTACCTCGAGTACCGATTTTTTTCAGATGAAAATGATCCGAACGAGATATAGTTTTCAACAAAGTACCCAAAGCGTCATAAGTCGAATGATCACCACCTTTGGATATATTTCCAGGATCGAGAACAACGTTAGAAAAATCACCAATAGGGGTTTTGATTTCCCCGAAGTGCCATGTAGCGGTCCCGCGGCAAGCGTAATATTTTAAAAGTATCGCTTTTTCAATGACCTTCAAACAGTTAACATAAATAGTAGACCCATGCGAGTCTACAAAATTAGCAAGATCAAAACGCTTATCGAAAATTAACTGATTCGAAAAATGTAACAATTGTTGACAATTTGGGGATTTGGCCATTAACAAATTGTTTAAAAAGAATTTTAAAGGTCCACGGTCAACATCTGTCTGAAAATTACTGAGATAAAATCCATTAGTCATTTGCGAAAAAATAGTTGAAAGTCTCAACTCGCCACGGGTCAGTTCCAAACGCACTTCGGGCAAATCTTTAGGCTTGTAAATAATACTATCATTATCTCGTCTCAGAACACGCCCAAAATGATTCATCAACGCCCCGTCAACCACCAACGGGCCGCCAACGCAATCTCGCACAGTCTCATACGCGTCAATAACAGTTTTTGTTTTGTTTGTGTACTTTTCACGTCTGATCATCGAGCCACTGGCCCGAAGCTGTTCAAGTTCATCCTGATTAAAAGTACCTTTCCCGTTTTCGAGTGAACGCTCCATACCGGGAAATATAAACATATAATCTTCCATCGCTATAAAATATAAAATTATTTAGTAGTTACCAAAAAGGTCGACCGGAAAATGTCCGAAGAAAAAATTCCAATCGGTGATATGGATATTAACGCCAATACATCGTGTGACCTAAGTAAGGAACGACGTTTGTCCGAATCGGAAGAGGATTCTACCGAATCGACCAATACCGTGAAAATCGATGATTCTGAGATGGAGGAAACCGGAAATGAAAAAACAACGGCCGGTTTTTTTTTAATTTAATTTTATTATTTTTTTTGGTAACGTTTCTATAGAAACCAAAATTTTAAATAAAAATGCGATTATTCATGACCAGCTCTCCAGCGACTTTTTTTTTAAAGTATAGTCTAAAAAGTTACAAGAAATACACACGTAAAAAAAAAATTATGACAAATAAACAAATATTATAAACTTGATAATTAAAAAACCGGATAAGACATCGGCTGTCGATTATCTTGCAGCCCTAATGAAGGAACCAGTTTCAAAAAGACCGGTAGATGAATCAACCCAACACGGTCGGGAGATCCTCGAGCGCCGCAGAATTGAAAATGAAAAAAGGGAGGCTATGCGGACTGCCTTCGATAAAAATTCGGACCCGAATGACATGCTTGAAGCCTGGAAGGTAATTCCTAGCCTACAGTATCCCAACGACAACGACGGCCGACATGCATATGTCGAAAAAATGCGTTGGCTATTGGAAGACGCAAAGCGACTAAACGAGGCACTAGAAGAGGGCAGTGTCAGGGCCATCGGTGAGCAAGAGTTAAATTTGAAACAAATTCTTATAGTAGAATAATAATATAAACATGATTCATTATTTACCGGTTGGTAAATTTGTGTCAGAATACTGGTTTATTTTGTTAATAAACCGACAAAATTGCAGACAAAAGAAATTTGCTGCTATTAAATATTGTTAAGCTTGTTTAGAACTACTATTGTGTAATTCAAAAGACATCAAAATTAAAAAATACCAAATAATTCTAGAGCAAATATTATGGTATGTAACTAGTAAACTTAGTATACCGACACAAACTTACTAACCGGTAAATAATAAATCTCATGCTCGTATCGTTGAAATAATAATATCTCTGTTAGGTATGTTCAAAGAAACTTACTTGGCGTTTATCGACTTGCACGAACGTTCCAAAAAGCTAAATGAGGAAGCGCACGAGGATTCACAATACCTATGGCTGTATTTTTCGGTAATAAAATTTTGATTATAAAACAAAAATTAACGGCCAGGGGCTACGTTTTGACACGATAAGCATCGTCGGTTTCTAGGTTTTGTTTTAAGATATTTGTCTCAAAAGGTGACACATGTCACTAAAAGCCGAATACCATTTTTTTTCCGCTAAAATCAAGATGATCGAATTCCGACATTTTTTTTTTGCAATCGACATGATCGATCAAAAAAAAATATATGATAAATATCTTGTTTAGGCTGTCACGGACGCAGTCCTGGGAAAAGCGGCCATCAAAGTACGCGTTTGCAAAAATGGCCCCGTCAACGAAGCCATAGTTAAAGAGACAGATGTCTCAAAAGTCCACGCAGTCGACGAAATGGTTCGACGCGAGGCGCGCCGATTTCGCACGATTTTAAAAATTGACCGTCAAAAGGTAACTACCGAGGACGCCCAGTTAATGCAACCCGCAAAAATCGTGAAGTTGGCCGAGAACTGCAACGCGATGAAAAAGGTCATCGAGTCACAAATGGCGACAAGTCAAAAATCAGCAACGACTTCGTTTACTGATTTATTGTTACGAATTAAGAGCAATTCGTACAACAACAATCTGCTCCCAGTGATTTCGGCCTTTGAGCACAAAGTTCAGGACATCACATTGGTCCTCCAAAATGGCAAAATGTCAACAGTTCTGGCAATTTCCGGAACCATCGAAATGACAAAAAACCCAGCGTGGTTGGAAGATTTCGTTTTGTACCGAAGTGGCGCCGTTCACACAAGAGGTGAAAACACGGCCGAAATTACGCCAACTAGAGGCCGAGGTCGAGGAAACTACAATAAGCGACGACGCTATTGAGGTATTTTTTTTGTATATAAATTAAGGTTAATAAGACGCAATTATTATTAACAAATTAGCCGATTTAAGCTAAGCTTAATTTTCAAGGGGTGCGTGAATTTATGGGCCTGTAAGGGTTAAGATGCTAATA
>SCLG01001103.1:0-16717 GCA_004367875.1 Oikopleura albicans
AACCAGAAAACGCCAAAAACGCCAGAAACTCGTATCATGCGAAGGACAGCGAAGGACCAACAGCACAATTTTTGATTTTTTATTTATTTTAATCTATTTTCTTACTAATCTTTGGTCCTTGGTGTCCGTTTGAGAAAATTTTTACATATTTACAGAGAGAAAAAATAGAGTCATCCTTCTAGAGATATACTAGAGAATTTCACCGAAGTTACTTTTATACTATATATACGACATACCTTAACTTAACGTTAATTTTAATTTTTTTCTCGTTTCTCCCTTCTTTTTTTCGCGCACGTAGATTTTTTTTACTCTTCTTTGCCCCAGGGTCCAACCGTTTTTTTTTCAATACGTTTTTAGTCACATAGACAAAATAATCAAAATGAATAACAAAAAAAACCGTTAGACAAAATAATCAAAAAATAATAACAAAAAAAAACCGTTAGCGCTTCTTGACTAAAATCAATACACAAACAAAAATTTATTGAGAGAGACAGTCGCAATTAATATTTTTTCGATTTATTAGAAGATTTTCTTGGTTGTTCGTGCATTTTTTACTTTCTACTCTTAAGCTCTGACGATACAAGGTATGCCGTAGTATTTATAAAATCAAGCTATGGACCCGACGGCCCCGGATTTCACCCGCCATGGAGGATCAGGTCAGGATCTTTATCAGGAAACTGATAATGAAATTCTTTTTAACTCTACACCTTCTGAAGACTCTATTCTCTGTATAAATCTCCCTGCTTGGAGCTATTTGGTTCAATTTGTTAACCAGGCCAAGTTCTATACTTTCCGCCGTAAGTTGGCTAAATATAATATCACTGGCCACTTAATTGATCACCAAACACAAAAGGTTTTCAATAGTCGTCCCGGTGTGCCACCAACTGTGGAAAACACAGCCGCTGGGGCGTATCTGTATAAATGTTTGACGGAGGATAACTGGGTCAGGTTTGCTAATACTATGGGTGCGATGTACATACATCCGCTCGACCCGAATTTTCACCTATTTCGCGCTCATGTTCTGCGCTGTGCTTTTTTCAAAACAGAACATGGGAGTGAAGAACGTAACTTGCCAGAAGTTTTTAAACGTACACCTGTTAACCTATCTGGCTATTTTGCAGTTGCCAAAGAAAATCAAAAACGTTTTGACATGCAATATCGTTATAAACAAGCGCTTTATGAAGGGCGTCCGCCACCACAAGAGCCACCTCATATTATGGCACCATTTTTGGGCGCTATGGACAACCAAGACGTTTATAACGATATTGACATTCGCAGTTTGGCCACTGAACCTGATGTATGGCAGACATATGTTCGTGAATCGAAAGTTCACTTAGCATTAATTGCGCGGCGTAAAGAGATGGCTGACCGTAATGCTCTGCGTGCTCAGCAGCAGCGCCGTTTTGATTTTCCTAACCAGAATAATAATCAACAGCCATCTCAAAATATTAATCAGGATTTCCGTAACCTCATCCCGTCCCGAAATGACCAACTTAATAATGTTGTTGAAACTGAACGGGCTCAGAATGTTCAAAATGCTCAGTTGCTGGCTTCTTTAGCACAGCTTAGAACTGATCAAATACGCACAGCAACGGAGCATGCTGAGTACCAAAGGACTATGGACCAGAGATTGGATGAAGTTACTGAGACTGTTTCGGCCCGTGTTGAACATGTCACTGAGGCTGTGGCTGAGGTTCGCCTGGAACAGGCCAACCATCAGAATGCTATTCGTGAAGATATAACTGCCATGCGTAGGGAAAATACGGACCATCACGAAAAAATACCGCGCATGTTAAATGCGGCCTCGCGGGCTATGGCAAATCAATTACAAGAGCGTTTAACGGATCATGAAACCCGCTCTAATAATTATATTGATCGCGGTCTTGCAAATATAGTTACCTCTATGTCACAGCGTCGTTCTTTACCATCTTCACAAAATGTTTCTCGCCAAAGTTCGGGCCAAATGGACTTTAGTGACGGAACAGTTTATTTTGAGCAAGGGGTGCCGACTGTAAACAACATCACGCTTGGTCCACGCTATACGGATGTTGAGTTTTCACCGGCATCTGGTGCTTCTAATAATTTGTTAGATTCTGATAGTGCTATCGTGGAAGTAAGTAATATTCCACCCCCAACTACTTCACCACCAACAACTGCTGTTACATCACCAACAACTACCTCAACTACATCAACAACACCGGTTATTGTAGCTGTCGAGTCATTGTCCACTAATTCACAGATAAATTCCTCGGTGCACTCACCGGTTAATTTACCTGTTCAAACGCCCACAACAGTTTTGAATACAATTCCAGAAATACCTGTTGTATCTCCGGCACCCATGGTACCAGTTGTCCCATTGGTGACTGTTGATCCGGTACTACCTGTTCCAGACGGTGACACACTATCAAATAGTGCCCCAGCTACTATTCAAAATGAGCCTATTAATTGGGAAACTAATGATTGGTTCAACTCTGATCAACCAGATGAAAATGTGAACCCAAATGGTACACAAAATACATCTAGGGCGATTTCGGACATAGTCGCGCCTCTTATTCAAAATACAGTAGCTAGTCTGGAACGGTCTATTGGCCAGCCGGTCGCTCAAGTGCGTGCTGAGATTTTAAGTGAACTTTCTACAAGTTCAAATCTTCTCATTGATAACTTAACGGACAATGACACGTCAGATATTAATTCTACGGGTGGTGTTTCAGAGCGCGTTCAGCAAATTGAACGACTTCGGCAACACACGGTACCGCCGCGTTTAAATAAAAGTGCTACTTTCGCTTCAGAAATACAAGGGTGTCCGTCATTTGATGAGTATTGTACGGCTATAACACCCCCTGAAAGCACTTTAACTCAGCTACCGTTTGTTCCGCCGTCATTATCAAACACTTGTTGTTTTTGTCAAGACCCAAATGGTCCTTTAGTTGTTACTACTTGTGGCCATTATTACCACCCCTCTTGTTTTAAAGACAAATTAGATAAATCGGTGACATGCAGCGGTTCCCACTGTGGGGCGGATTTATCTTACCTTTTGGGAGCAAATTGTCCAATTTGTTTAATTGAACTTTCTCAGGGCTATGCGGTTAAAACTTCATGTGGCCATATGATGCATAAAGTGTGTCTTCAAGCCACATTGAAAAGCCAGATCCCGGCCCATCGTTTACGTCGTATTCGGATTGCGCCCTATGATAATTATAAATGTCCCGAATGTCGAGATCGCTTGGTAAAAATCACCCGACATGTAGTTGAACATGTTGCGGTTAACTCTTCTAATGTCGAGCATACAACTGTTAACTCCTCCAACATAGACAACAACATGCCGGCTGATTCATCACATTCTGATGGTCAAAGGTTAAACGATTCAGCAACTACTGGTGATTCTCAAATATCCACGTCTGCCTCTCATGGCTCTTTACCAGTAGTTCCTGACGGCCCGCCATTTAGAGGTCTTTTTTCTTTATCATCTGTACCACGTGCAGTTGCTGTAAATACAGTTGAGCAGAGCCCTGCTATGACATCAAATACCGAGTCGAGTGGTATTGTCGACAACAATGTCGATAACGATAATGATGTCATTGATAGCCAGGTTGCCAATAACAACTTAAATGTTGAGCACACTGTATCTACGACTACACATGCTACTCCACTTTTGTCTACTGATACTGATATGGTTGGTAATATTAGTTCGGATAGTACAAATGTGTCAACTACTACGGAACCTTCACCGTCTGTAGATGTTGAAAATTTAATTGATGTTGGTGACCAACCATCACCATCTAATACTACTACCTCGGTTACTGATTCTGCATTTACGGTTCCAAGTACAGGTTCGGGCTCATCAAATGTTTTGGCTTCTACGCAGTCGGCCACTTCCGCCACGAATACGTCAGTTGCCACAGAAACGTCTTTGGCCTCGAACCTTACATGGATGACTGCTACATCCTTAGGCCTCCCTTATGAAGAAAATACTCCACCAGGTACTCCGGCTAGACCACCTAGAGTACCACCTATTGGCCGTATCAGAGTTGCCTTAGAAGACTCGTTATCATTCACACCGGGGGCCTCTTCTTCACCTTTTACATCGCCACGGCGACGTTCTCGAGAAGTTAGCCCGGTCAGACCACGTAAATCATCAAAAAATGAGTGGAACCCGGTTATGAATGGTCCCGATCAAGTTATTCATAATGGTACTAACATGTATCAATTTCCATGTTCACCCTGGGACCAACCTATACCACCCATTGTCCCTGTACCTGACATCTCTATTTCGGAGCTTAACGGTGATACGGTGTCCTCGGCCACCCAATCTTTACATGCACCTATACTCGATACCTTTGTACTGGACAGGTCGATTTCTCGACTTGAATTTTGGCGTCAGGTTCGCCGTACTACAATGTTTCACGAACAAGTTTATACGGATAATAACTTAGAAACACAGACGGACAGTCCACCCTTATCAAATATCCGTGTTGATTTGGATTTAACCATGTCGCCTTTTTTGGAGTTGGGGGTCGACCCGGTGTCGACCATCAAGACCGAGGATGGTACAAATGTTACTATTTACAAGCAGCTATAACTTTTATAACAAACAATTCAATTAACAATATTTTTTTACTACCAACATTTCATTTTACGTGTCTAAACAATATATCGTTACAAAAAATTAAATTCTACAATAACCATGTCATTTGCTACAATATTTACACACCAATTCACTTATCCTGTTTGTTATATGAATATTTTTTTAATGCGTGTGTCGAACTTTATTTCTTTACAAAAAAAGATATACCCGCGCACTTTGTGGCTGGCTTGCTCGTTTGTCCGTTGGACAAAAAACTTTTTTACCAACTGTTACAATTTTACTCGACTCCCGTTCTGCAATATCAACTACTATCAATTTTACTCCAGATTACTTTGCCTTTTATACAATCATCTACTCAGGATAAGGACTATTTTTCACCATTATTTTTTTCGAAAAAAGATATTTTTTTAACTTTATCTTTTTTGCCGTTTCAAGGTACAGAGTCTTATAGATCAGGCACACACCCTAGGCCAAATGATCCCTTAGCCCGATTATTTTACGACTCCTCATATCATGATATATCTAGGCTATGGTTAAGACTAAATAGAGAATGCCTTTTTTCACAAGATTGTGTTCTTCACCCGCCTTTACTCATACCTCAAAACCCCTTACTTGAACACAACACAATGATTAATCATGGATACATTGAGCTATACTCTAGTCTACATTATCAGACATGGTCTGATGGATCGCATATTTATCGAACTGCTCGCCCACTCGACAACCTAAATCTTGACCCAGTCGTCAATGACTGTCACACGTCGTACACGTGTACTTCGATAAATATGAAATCGGGTTCTAATGCTAGAATCGAACATCTTTTACGAATCATTCCACATAATAAACTGGTTTTTTTACAAGATTTAGGGCAAATTAGTAAGGAACAGTTTATCTCACCGGGTTATATAAATTCAAATTATACAGTCCTTATCCCCTTAAGTAATTACCAAGCATCCACTGATTATCTTTATACTGCTATTTTGGTACACAACACCTTCCAACACCAAATAGAACAATTGAACAGTGTGTCTATTGAAACGGCTATAAAAATAACTGACAACCATACTGGTCGCTCTATAAAAATCTTTAACTTCTACAGGCCGCCAGGGAATCCTACATTCTACTCATACGGTCGTACCATAAAAACATATGCAATAGAAATTGCCTCCATAATTACAGCAAACAATCACACAAATAGTGTTTTCCTAGGTGATTTTAACGTAGAATTTACTTCACCAAGGCCAAGAACTCATGAACAATTCATTGTTTCTGAACTCTTGTCCACGTTATATAATCATTTTTGCCCAATTTTAGGCGAACTCACCTTCGAACACTCTTACTTAGGCTATTCTTCTATTGATTCTGTATGGCTGCCTATTAATGATTATAGCCCTTACATAGACAAACTCGCCGTTTATGATAAAGATGTCTTTGTGCCTACTGTTACTGACCATTATGGTATTGTCTTTGATTTGCTTTTAACGGATGTTTCGCCGCCAATTTCCATTACTCGACGTCGACATTTAATTGCGGAGCGGGATGGCAACCCGACAGAGGACTTTCTTCAACTAATTTTTACCACCAAAAGTCTTGTACCTACCATTCACAATTTATTCGAAATAAGTTCTGGTCAAACAATAATTAATATGTATCCAAAATTTTTATATAAAATTAATGATTTCCTTTTCCCCCTAGAGGAACACCCTTTTATAGCACCACGAGAACGTAGCTCTAATTGGTCGTCTAGGACAAAAAGGGCTCATAAACGTTATAAAGAACTTTATGCACAGGCTAGGAGATTACATGCTCATCAATTGGCCCATTGTTTACCACCAATTTCTTTGCGACACGACAATATTCTCAAACAAGCTCGGCGTAAGGTAGAATTACTAAAAAGATCGGATTATCGTTTCTGTATGAAAAATCGTTTTCTAAATGCTGGACAAGGCTCTTTTTTTAAACTTTACGATAGTTTTTTGGGTCGCTTAAAACATTTGCCACCCACTATTACGCCCAATCAGTACCAGAATTACTTCAATAAACTTTCTTTCACGCTTTCGGAAATAACTTTAACCCCTAATGATACACCTCACCTATCCAACAAGTTTGAATTTTTACCATTACATATTAGATGTAACGCAAACCCATTAAGAAGTGTCTTCCATTTAATACATCGGACTTGTTCTAACAAAGCACGGGGTCTTTCTGGTCTTAACACTTCTTTTTTACAACATTTACCCACAGAATATGTTGAATTTACTCAGATTTTTATTAATAAATTTTTTGGTCAAAAGATCATTTCTTACCCAGACCACTTTCGTGATGTTATATGCTTTCCCGTTCACAAACGTGGCTCAAAAAACGACCCAAAAAACTATCGCCCTATAGTGGTTGGCGACCCTTTAGTTAACTTAATAGAGGCTGCAGCTTATAATCAGATGAACCAATTTTTTGAGGAAAAACAGCTGAAAGATGATTTTCAGTTGGGTTTTCGAGCATATAGACGGACGGATCAGGCTTACATTTATCACCACCGCAATTCGGTCGCCTCTAAACGGCCTTTTTTTGTTACTGTAGTTCTTGATCTTTCTAATGCGTTTGGGTCTAGTCAATCGAATATAGTATTAGACCGATTTGCCCCATTTGTTACTACTCACGTTCTTTCGTTCTTACAGTCTTTTATGATTCCCTTAAATTTACGAGTACAGGCCAATGGCAAATTATCAGACACTTTTTCCACAAATGGAATCCAAGGCCTAGGTGCCCAGGGTAGTAATCTTACGCCTTTCGTTTTTTCCGTTACCATTGACCATATTTTTCATGAAATTTTGCCGGACCTAACCAGAGATAATGTTTTTTATTCTAAGTTCGCAGACGACGTTGTTGTTACTTTTAGTGGTGACTCAAAAGCAGAAATTTTATTACACATTCATAAATACCTATCTTATTTTTCAGATGCTATTTCTAAACTCAACATTAAACAAAACGTTTCAAAAACGCAATTTATTTCGAATCATCCAGATATTACTCATTTAGTCATTGATGGCCATACTATTATGGTTAAAAGTTTTATAAAAATATTAGGATTTTATGTTGATAAACATTTTTCTGCAAAAAAACATGTCGAGTTGATAAAAACAAGACTTTCAGCACATAGATATCGTCTGCGGAACATAAAAGATCTTTTTAATAAAAAACAAATGGTTCAGCTTATTAGTGGTCATATGTTAGGTACCGTAAACTACTATCTTGTTCCTAACCCCCTTTTGACTCAAACGCAGCTAAAAAATGTTCAAAGTCCAGTTAATGATCTACTCTATGATTTGTATATGAAATATAAAAAACTAAAATACACCGATTTTTTCCGAAGATTTCGAGGCCGCCTGATCCGTACAGCCTATCCATGCTCACAGGCTAAATTGTTGGGTTATTTCAAAATCATGAGTATTGAAAACCGAGAGCGAAGCCTTAAACTTTCGGCGTTTAATACCATGTTGCTTAACCCGGATTCACCAAAATTTCTAAAGAATGTTGCGGTTAATGCCTTAACAACCCTTTTTTCTGTCTCCACCTCAGGTCGTCGTGGTTTATATATGAACCGGTCTGAAAATGACGACACGCGATGTTTTAATAAAAAAATATGGAACACTTTTCCATATAACAGTTTAAAGCTAATCCGTATCATTCCAAAGGAATTACAGGAAATTTTAGGACGTCAGGGCACTAAAAATGTTATCAAAAACTTTTTCCGCTTTATCTGTCAGCACCCTAACGACCGCCCAGGTACGAATTGTGACCTTTGTGGTTGTAAACAGGATGGTGCCATATATCCGCCTATGTATGCAAATTTTGACTTTTCAAAAAGGGTGACTAATACCATCCGTAATTGTGACCGCATACCTGAATTAGTACAAGAATTTTTAGCTGTTCTTAGGGACTTCTGATAAATGACTCCCGAAAATCCATACTCAATGTCATTATTAAGTAACATAGTCTTTTTGCGTTCTTGATATATAGATATCGTATCATATGATACATTTCTATATCCTCCTAAAAATACCTTTTGTTCCAGCCTCTTTTTAGTAAATTTTTTATACAGATACGCACCTTAATGATTCGACGATAATACATCATCATTTGATCGAATTTTCTTTTATTTTGACCTTTTAGCACAATGGTGCCTGCCGTCACCAAATACTGTAGTCGCTCTGCCCACATGACGTGCTTGTCCTGATTTACCACTCGTATGTAATCTATACAAGGTACATAAAAACTATAAGAAATTTTTTTCTTTACATACTTATTAATTGTACACGTCCTTTTTCCTCCGTAAATACTTCCATTTCTAGCCATGACAACGGACTCAATAGGGACAACTTCTCCCAGGACACGGCCTCGTCAATCTGCTGACCCTTCCAATTAACGTCGACTCCGAATACATTGCCTTTTATAAGAAAATATTATTATAAAAATAACAAAAAAATGCCTTCTAAAAAATTACTATATGGGTTTTGGGGGTTCAGAGATATTTTGAATATGTTTGGATCCCTGGTGTCACACCGTGTTTTTTACAAGTTTCAAAAACTATTTATTACACAAAATCGATATAGTATTTCGTTATGAGTAGCAGTATTTGAAGGATTTGTCAAAGACGGTCTGGCGTATAATATGTTTTTGGGTAGTGACTTAAGGGACCTTACGAAAGTTAGCCGCATAATTTATACTGCTACTCAATTTTTTACTTATCTCACAATTCTGTTTTTATTTTTTATTACATACTGTTTTTAATCGACCAATTTTCTGCCATGCTTTTACTTGCCCCATGTTGAATCATTGCTACAATTTCATCATTTTCCTTGCAAATAAAATTATTTTATGATTATTTTTAAAAAAAAACAGAGTGAAGGTCTATTTTTCTTAAACCACTGCCTACTGATGAGATCATGGTTTATGGTTGGAATTATAGATGTCCACTCACTTGATTTTGTTTTTTTCGCTGCCATTTACGGAATAATTTTACACTTGTTTGGGTTTGCTCTTTACTCATATCTGACCAAGGGTGTGTTTTTTCTTGTAACCAGTACCACCCATATTGTACCTTACTTGATCCGTAATTATGATAATTATCGACGCAATAAGGATAAAAAGGAGCCAGATAATTTTTATACTCCTTTTTCATTTTTCCGTTTTTATACAAATTCGCGTCATTATATTCAAACAACATTGTGTGTAAAGTGCATATTTCAGTTTGTTCAATATCTATTGCTAGGTCCTCGGGAAATATCATTCTGTAAATACTAAGTTACAGGTATTACCAAAATAACGACAGTTCTCTGATTTGATTATAATTTATTCAAAATTTGGACAAACAATTTTTATTTTTATTAAAAAAATATAATATAATTTTTTTTTTGAACTACGATTTTTTTTCTCCCTCTCTTCAAGAGTCATAAAGACAGATTAATAAACAAAAAAAAACAATATTAAACAGGGTCAATCAAGATGATTTTTTCAGACTTCCGAGTCAGCAACTTTTTTTGTCTCAACTTTCGTCGCAATTTTTTCGACCTGTGCGTCACCAGTTTTGCTCTTTTTCTCCACATTTGTTTGCGCTTTTTTCTTTTTTGGCTCCAACATGGCCGCCAACTCTTTCTTTAGCTCAGCTTCAACGGAAGCCCGTTTTCCCTACAAATAGTGACTCATTATTAAATATTATACGTAGTTAATACCACAAAGTTTTCTGAGGTATGGCGGAAAATTTCATGAATAATGCTATTTAGAAAAACAATCCAGAGATTCACACATAAGTTATATATATGAAAGTTCATATATATTACATTTATATGTTCTTATATATATGTAAACGACTACTTACCGCATAAACTTTTACAATTTCTTCTTGTTTTATTTTGATGGCTTTCAGGAAGTTTTCTTTGCTACCATCATACAACTTAACGCTTGCCTCAAAACCATTCAACTTTTCCAAGCTTAAATCCATTGCCTTGGGCGATTTTCGTTTGTCAACAAGACCCTCAATTAACTCCTCAGTACCAGTATCCTCTCCGCACTCCTCCATGACCATTGCCACTTTTTGATTGCTTAAGTTTAAGCAATCAATTTTTTTCTTGTCAAAAACGGTGCATTTGGCTAAAAGAGTCTATATAGTGATAAAAAATAGTACAACTTTTTTTAGCACGAATGGCTATTTTGTCGGCTTCGGATCAGTCCGTTTTTACCCAGGCAAAAATATCGGCTTCCTTAGCTCAACTGTTTATTGCAGCCGAACACTTAGAACGTTTTCTGGCCCAAGAAGAAAACAACAATGATGTTGAATCAAATTCAACTACCGATTTCGCAGAAAACCTTTTAAACGATTTTGAATTTGAGTGGGGAGATTCATGGGAGGACTTCACACTAAACATAAGGGACTTTGCCATTCGAGCTTTTAATTTAGTTTCTAAACATAACCTAATTCACAACGCCAATATTGCCACACATTTGTACTTACATCTTACAAACATTATGGAGGGGGCTGGTTATTGGTCACAACAAACAGAACGTTATTTTACCTTACGTTCCTTTACACCAGATAACCTTATTTCGGACGTTATGCGTTTTCAAAACTCAGTTACGGTCAATTTCAGACACAATCAGTAATAAAAGTATTAAAATTTTTTTTTGAAAAGTACATGTTACTACTCCTATTAGGACAAAAAATTTTTTTATCACTTTCCTTGGAATACACCTTCAACTCGTTATTTAGCACCTCGTAAAGACTACCGGCCATTGGTCCATTTTCCCCAGTAAATAACTTCAAAATGACCTTAAAAGTTTTTTCGTTGATCTCTTCCTGGCCATCCATCAAGTAACATAAGCGGCTTACTCGCAACATTGCTTCGCGAGCAGTAACCGTCATTATTTCGGTATTTTCCACCGTCCTTTTTAAAGCCGCCAAACGAGACAACTTGCCAATTGCGTCATTTCGGAGGGTGCATACTGCACCGCTCACTTCCAACTCTACCATTCGGGCCACCTTGTCCCCATACAATTTTTGGCTTTCTTTACAGCGAGCCAGGCTGTTATTCATCGCCACCTGTAATTCTTTTTGTTGGCTTTCGACCAACTTTTGAATTTTATTCAACTCATTTTCCATAAGGCCACCGAAACTTGCATAACACTCCGTTATTGTTGCGCGTACATCTTCCTTAGTATCGGCTATTTTTAAGGTTAAAAACAACTATAAATACACTGCTATATCTACTGTTATGTGTATGTTTTCTTAGGCAGCAATTTCGAAATTAAAAAAAAACATATAAGGTCCTATTAAAATACACAGATTTTTACCTTAGGCAGCTTTTTTTTTGAAACTTAAAAAATAAAAACATATAAGGTCCTATTAAAATACACAGAATTTTGTAACCTTTCCTTTTACTTTTTCCGTAAAAACCAAAAGTTCCTCCAGTCCCTCGTCAGTACCCTGCAATACGGAGTGTTTTGTCTGTTTTTCCATGTCGCAAGCTTGCAAGTAAATGGCACCTCCAAGGCCGGCGATTTCCTAAAAAAAATAAGTTTTTTTTTAATTTAATCTTTTACAAAAAAAACTCTATTTCAATTTAGGAGCTATGGTTGCTGTTATGAGGGGCTATCGTCACACTTATGAATCGTTTTTGGAAGCAACAAATGTTTTACGTCAGGCGGGTCAGATTGTTGCTGATTTCTGGGATTCAGCCCCGGAAGACCAGGAAACAAACAACAATACGGAAAGACTTTTGAACTTTTTGGACAATTACAACTTTAGCCGGTTAATTATAGTTGACCCGGCTTATCATGTTAAAAAACTCAATGATTTTTGTTTGGTTACTATAAGTGCTCTTGAGAGTCGTGACACTTTTTTTAATGGTTTTGTTGCCGGTTTTTTGTTTGAAAACATCACTGATGTCTTGCAAGAATGTAACCGACAGCTTGACCATCTCAACGGGGACTTTTATGTCACGCAAATTTCACATTTACTCTTATTAGGCCGGCTTCAATCACTTTTTGATAAAATACAGGAAAAATTTGATAACTAATTAATTTCAAAAAAAAGGCAACTTCACAAAATTAAGAACACACGTACCTTTAGTCCCTCATTTTTTATCTCCGCCTCATTCATAGTATAGGTGCATAAGCCTCCAAACACCTCTGCCGCATCAAGTTCGCTCAATCCAAGGCCCAGTTTACTCAAGCGTGTTCGTACCCCACAAATGGTCTCTTCAATCTCACGAGCTTGAAGGGCCAATTTTTTATCATCCGTCACCAATCCAAATCGGGGTACATTCACCGTTTTTGCCCGCGCTTTCTTCATTGCCCCATTTACCAAAATTTGATAATTATACGCGTACGAGGCTTTCACGTTTGCATCCAGCAAATTTTCCACTATGGCCAATTCGTTACTTCGTAGCTGATTGACCACATCCAGGTACAATGGCGATACAAATTGTAAAGCCCACCACGAATACCCAACAATGTCTAAAATATTATATATATATATACCACAAATATTATTATTTTTTATTGATTTGAGGGGAAGGTTTTTCGTCGAACAAACACTTTTGCAAGACCGATAGGGCCTTTTCCTTGGAAAAATAACTTTAAAACCTTCTTTAGTTTTGTTAAACTTGTCACAACTTGACTCAAAAAACATGACAGCCTTGGCTTATGTATTACACTTTACGTATTTCACAAATTACGTATTTTTTATTTTTTTGATAAATTTATACAAGGGGGTTGATTATAAGCGTCTGGAAAACTCTTGATCTTAAAACACTGACTTGACCTTAAAACTGACTTGACCTTATAAAAAGGAGGAATTTTTTTTTTTCTTATTTAAGGTTATTTACCGGCTTGGTTGCTGGCGTTAAGGGGTAGTGGTCGCCAACGTAGCCGTTTCTCACGCTGCAGAAACACGAGTACTAGGCCAACTATTTTGCGTAATACTTCGTGTGTCTCACTACGGCCCATGTTGTCCAAATTTCGGCGAAGTTTTTCGGGATCTCCTTGGTAATTGTTACCAAGCATGGCCTTATAATGATAGCCCAAAGAGGATTGTAAGGCGTTGTACCATAGACCGCCACAGAACCAATCACGCGTTATTGCCGCCAATACACCCCAGTCACCTTTTAAGGTTTCACAAGTTATTCAAGTAAATTTTAAACTGGTAGATAAAATTTTCCTACATATTCTAGGCTAGGGTATTATATATTATAAGGTAGTTAATGTCTAGTACCTATTGTGACAGTTTAGATCAAGCAAAATTATTTTTTAAGTTTATAAATTATATACAAGTTATATATTATATGTTGGATATAAATTTTTGGCCTCTATTTTTTTATTATATAAATTGAGAAGCCTTTCCTGTGGGAGCAATCATTTCACCGATAAAGGTCTCTCCCATTTTTCGAGTAAAATCGACATAGAAAGACCCGGTATTGATGGCGTCAACGTAATCGTCTTTTCGAATTTGCAAATTGTCCTCAGCAACGGCGAATAGTTTTGAACGCTTAATCACCGCCACATTTTTTCCGTTTTGTTGTCTTAAGAATTAGAGTTGATAGAAAAGATTTTATTCCCTGTTTTTTACTTACATGGGGGGATTTTCGTAGTACACATTAAGTGCATGGAACACGCCCTCCAGTAGTACCTTGGTCTTGCTTACGCGTATTTCGTTGTTCTTTTTGTTTTGTTCGCCTTTTCCGGTTGCAAATTCAGTCCACATCGACATAAACACCTAAAAAATAATAACTGTAAGGTCTTGGTCTAGGTTTTGTATACGTGTAGTTCAAAAAAAGCAAAAAAAGTGAAAAAGTCAAAAAATATATACTCAGAACTTTTAGTCCATATAACATTTTTTTACAAAAAACAAAAATTAAAAAAAGTCTACATTAGAAGTTGTGAGTATACGCAGTTTTTTGGTGTGCTTAAAAAAGAAACAAATATGCTTACTTGAGTCGTTCCACCAAAAAACTTTCCGGATGACGACACAGTGGCACGCTCTCGTACCGCAGCTGTTAAATTGACGAAAAATGATGCCATTGTGTTGGTGGCCCTAGATATGTCGTAAAGTCCGGTCAAATCGTGAAACAATAAGTGACAAACATCACAAGTTTCGCGATTATCACGAACACAGTCATCACGTTCTCCTTCCGGCAACTCATTGAAAAGTGAACTTCCGGGCTTGAGATGCTCATTGTAGCATATTTTTTTCCCATCAGCACCCCTTTTTTCACAGCACAATGGCAGAGTTTGACTGTTCCGTCGATTTTGGTTCAGTTTACACTGCATTGCGTATTGGGAGTAGGCCGCATTTTTTATTGCAGCCTCGCACACTGAAATGCTGCGTTATTTTTTAATAAAAAATCAAAAAAAAATATATAATCTTTAAGCCCTTTGGGGCTTCAAGTTTTTTTATACAAATTTCAAAATCTTTTATGAGTTTTGAAATTATCACACCAACAAAACTACGGAGTCATCAACGAAAAAAAGAAGCTTAAAAATTGGTATAGTTTATCTGTTTTCTATACTGTACTTTTAATAATTTAGTGCTCTTCTTATACACTTAGCTTCAAAATAATTTTAACTTCTCTATAGCTTTATTTTTCCATATACTAGTACAAAAAATTTTTTTTACCCCTACAACAGCTTATTTAGGATTTTTAGCATTCCCTGTAGTCTTATTTACATCTAAAAAGTTCTTCTGTAGTCATACTTGCTTCCAAAAGATTTTTTTCTGTAGTTTACTTCAAAACTTGTTTTTCTAATTTAGGGTTAGGTTTAGGAAAACAGATACATTGCGTTTAAGACTTACTGAAATGTTCCAAAGTCAAGTTGGTTGGCCAGACCAGCTTTCCCACGGACTCCAGATCCCATCGCTCCATTTTCTGGACACGCTCAGCGAAACGGACCAGTGATTTATTTGCCACATTTTCGCAGAAACCAGTCTCGGTATTTGCGAAAGACAAAAACATGGTAAGAATGGCCCGATTGTGGACGGCGTTTTCGGTCCTTAAGGATTTTTTGATGTCACGAGACTAATTTTGTTTTATAAAAAAATCAAAAAAATCAAAAAAAAAAAAAATATAAAAAATATTACATACGGTCCGACTTTCACTGCTTGGCTGTTATTCATCATTGACACCATAATGGGAAGCCGTTCTCGAACCCCATAATTTATCTCCTCCGCCGGTTCGGTTTTTTGACCAGCCCCTGAAGGCATTGGCCCAAAACCAACCATCACTTCATCATCTTAAAACAAAAATGAAATCCGTGATTTTTGAGACTTTTTTTGGGACCTGATTAGCTTACCTATTTCACCATTCAGACGATCGTAATCTCCATTTTCAATGATCTGCTCCAATTGTTGGGCTGAACGGAGAAGTTAGTGTTTGGATTTGGGTGGGTCTTATGCGTTTAACAAAAAAAATAATAAAAAAAATACGGACTTTTTCAAAAATTTTTTTTTTTGATAAAGTCCTATGACAAAAAAATTATAAAATTAAAAAAATTATTAAAAAAAAATGCTTACCTGTTACATAAAGTCGCTCCTTCTTGAGTTGAGCCTCACTTCGGGCTAAATAATTGTCCAACTTTCCTCTTGCTATGACTCGCTGCATTGCAAATTAAGTTCTGATTGACTTTTANTATTTCAGCAATATTTTGGCCAGTGTTATTATCTTATAGTAGAAACTCTCAGAATGAAAATTAATAGACTGGTTAAAAAAAATATTAAATACAGATATGATGCTGTTTTTGAAATCATGAATGTTGGATTGAAAAAGAAAATGAAAACAAAAAAAGGCAAATCAAGCGTTACCGAAAAATATCTAGAATTTTTTTGTCAATTTGTCAATTGTCATGAAATAGAATTTACTCAACACCATTAACCCCCTTAAGTTGTCGTTTTTTTTATTAATTTGTGCGTCTTTTCTGTTGTTGAGCTGCCATATTCTAGAAAACTTTTATCAAAAATTAAAAATTCTTAGAAAAATAAAAAACAAAATAAAATTAGGATTTCTAGAATATTTTAGCGTAGGACCTTATGTTTAACTGTAAAAATTCAAAACTGGGCTTTTTATTATTGTTATAATTAAAACTGCC
>SCLG01001104.1:0-16420 GCA_004367875.1 Oikopleura albicans
AGCTATTACTTATAACTAATAATATTAAGTTACTCTCAAATTCTAGTGACGCTATTCGCGCCAATAAGATAACAGCCCCGCGGGCCATAAAAGTAATCGCGTTTATACGCGAAACATTAATATTACTGTGCAGTCGACATTTCCCCTAGCTGCACGGTGCGAAAATATAGAGAAATATAGGGTGATTATTAATTGTTATATTTAGGGTGTTTGTGTATAGTTAGAAGAGAAGAAGTGTGTCGAGTGTTTCGAGAGATTCGAGCGGATTAGTGGCGGTCGATCGGTGGCGAATCTACAAGGGTACGCCCGTATTTACGATCAACCTACGCACTGCCCCTTTTACTGTTCTCTCTCGTGTTGTATACAATTTGGAATAAGACTAGGAGCCAAGCATATTTACGTTGTTTCTATTTATGACTCAGTCTGTATACCCTATATTTGCACTATAATTGTCGTGGTGAGCTGATTTAGTGGTATTGCGAACTGTCCCCTCATAACATATATAAACACCCGTTAAAATGTCTAACGCTTCAGACGGTCTTTTCCCTGTTCCTTCCGCCGTAAACAACGCATTAATTTGCCGTAGTTACGGTTCTACTGGCCTTTATAAATTGGATTTAAACAAGATACGCGAAGGTGAGGATGATTATCTCAGAGCGTGGTTTAGATCAGTAGAAAATTACATTATAAAATGTTTAAAAAAGGAAGACAACCGTTACCCGGATTTCCGGCAGTTGCATTTCGTATGGCTTCCTTCGGGAACAGGCGAAGACCCAGAAACCGACACGTCTCTTGGCATCCCTTCCAATGTCCTTGAATTTCGGGATTGGAAGACCCAAGGGCGTTATAAGCGTTTCCCTGAATTAATTGATGTTAACGTTGTTCCCCATACCAATAAGGATGGGACGATCACGGGTTATGTTTTGGATTCTATTTCCGGCCAGGAAGGCGCGAGAAATGTGTATTCGAAATTTTTTTGCGGCAAAGAATACAATCAGGTGTATTTTACCGCTTCACAAACGTTAGATTGGACAAAATTCATGTCGGTGTCTAATCTAGAATTTATCCGTGATGCACTCAGGGTCACTATTAATACGTTACTTAACGTGTTACCGGACATTACCAGGCAGCAGTTTGTACGTGGTGCTTTTGAAAACTGGAACAAAATCAAGCTGTCATTATTGGCTGTTAAGGCTTGTTACAAAACTACCCCAGATTTCATGAATATACGCTCGCTTTTAACGTTTTGTATGGACAATAAGTCAAGCAAAATTAAGATTCAGTCAAGACTATCAGCATTACGTGAAAAGATTTACCTTTATCGTCAGAATTATAATAACATTGATTTATCCGAAACATTGTTTGAAGGCATCAACTTTGACGGATATGATGATTTCGGTCCTATTATGAATATAATGTTATTTTTCCTATGTACGCAAAATTGGGATAAAAAGAAACTAGAAGACGTATGGATTCAGGTGGCACAAAAGTGCCAGGTAAAAAGAAATGCGTTAAAAATAACAGATTTTTTGAAAGAAAAAGATTTTATATACACGATTATTAACAATGAGAATGGTGCAGTTTTAGACTTGGACATTTCACTTTTGGCGAAAGCCCAACAGAAAAACCCATTACACCCAGTTGATGAATATTTTAAATTATGGCATTCATATATTACAGAAAAGCCTAAAACTGAAAAAGTGCTTCTTTGTGATTCGTTTAACGCCATGAATTTGCAGGACAATGACCCGCAAATTGATGATTATATACAGGACGAAGAAGGCTTCTTCTACAAAAGAGTTGACCGAAATAAAAGACCTTTTGATTCTAGATTCAAACAGTTTAAGCGGGGTTCTAATAATTTTCAAGATCGAAGAAAGTTCGAGAACAAAAAAGACGATAATTTTCAGAACAAAAAATTTCAGCAAAACTCATTTCCTAATAGGCGAGAAGCCACACGGGGAAATTTTGGGTCTAGGCCCAGGGGTTTTAGGCGAAATGCGGCTAGAGGCCGTTTCAGAAATCATCGTCGCCCGCTTGAGTTTAAAAATAACGGTACCAAATATGTTAAATACGAAAAATACCGTGCTCTTTATGACATTACACAAGAGGCATGTGCATCAGATGAATACGAATCGGAGGAAGAAAGTAAAAGTGTTATTAACCTGGATGCTATGGAAGTGTCGAGCCAATCATCAAATTTCCAGTTTGGCGGTGAGTACGAACCAGATTGTGAAAAAACAAGCCAAATTCCGGACGGTCCTAAATATAACATGTTTAGACTGAGGTCAGACAAATCAATCAAATTATATAATGAAGAAATCTCATCATCACACATCACGCCTGGGTTCAAGTTCAAAGAGTTCGCTTTTAGAAGCGACGTTTTCAGCGATAGAGAAAAAATTATGAAAAATGGTTTTGATGTAAAATGTAATTTTGCAACAAGTTCTGAGACAGTTAGAATTATATTGGATACCGGAGCAACATCTTCTTTAGTTCATTCACAATTTATAAATAAAATAAACCCTAAACTGGTCGAATTCATTGATTCAAAGCCCATATGTGCAAAAGGAATCGGTAACATTGAATTGAAATTAAAGGATTACAGAGTATCGTTTAACGTCCCATGTGAGTCGGAAAATGAGTTGAAAATAAGAAATGCAGTAGTTACTGATCAGGGCAATCCTAATCTTATTTTGTTCGGGATATCCGACATGCTAAAAAATGATTTTGATTTTACTATTAAAAACGGTAAAATAACAGTTCTCAAATTGAAAGGTCATGACTTGTTACCTGTTGAAACTTCGAATTTATTTTTTTGGAATCGCAAGAAAAACACGGAGATCGCGAAAAATGATGTTTTCACGAAAGACATGAAATACAAAACGGATTACAAAAAAGACCCCGTTTTACCAAAAAACCCGGCTTACGAAATCAAAATAAATAATTCGAAGTTCCAAAAGGTAACAAATTCCCCTTCAAACTGTTCTATGAGGCCGATCAGTGAAAAAATAAATACTAACAAGGCATTTTCCAATAATCCAGACGGTGAAGCGAAATTCTGGCATGAAGTCGAGTTGCAACGACAGGAAAACCTGAATAAAAACACTATAAATGATGTTTTGATCGACCCATTGGGTGAAATTGCGTGCTTAAACCGTGAGGTAGATAAAAACATAATTTCGGAAGTAAAAAACATTCTTAACGATGTCAAAAGTTTATTTGGCGGCGAGTGCGGTAAGGTGTGTGATGACCGTTACATTGTTAGGGGCACCATAAAAGGTGCACTTTTGGGCAAATCGGCCCCTTCATACTATAGTAAAATGGCAGCGCCCATTCTAGACTCTGTTCGGGATAAATTTAAAACGGAAGTGGCAGATACTGTTTTACAGAGGCTACCGAAAGATATGGTCGCTTTACACCGATTACCGATATTCGCGGTTGGTAAAAGAGCAGATGGTGGCAGAATTGAGTTAAATACAAACTCAATCAGACTAGTGGCGGACTGCTCTAGGGCAATTAATGATGCCACAGTTCATTCCGCAACGCAAGCCGACAATATTAAGGAAATTATTCAATTAGTAGCAAGATATACAAAATATGGATATATTTGCACATTGGATATTTCCCAGATGTTTTACTCATTTCAACTAGACAGGTCATTATGGCCTTATTTTTGTGTCGAGCACCCGGATGTAGGCACTTTCGCCTACACTCGACTACCCATGGGATGGGTGTCGTCTTGCAGTATTTCTAGGGAATATTTAATGCGTATGCTATATCCATATAGAAAAAACTGTGCGCGTTACTTGGACGACCTCGTAGTGTTCAGCGAAGACAAAAATCGCTTTTTGAAAAAACTATCACAGGTGTTAAAATCTTTGGAATATTTTGGCCTAAGGTTAAAAGGAAAGAAAATGCAGGTTCTTGGAACATCTATAAAGTTACTAGGAAAAACGATTAAAAATGGTGAGATTTTTCCATGTAAACACGTGATTACTTCAGTAGAAGAAATGTTTCCAGAAAAAATCATCACTAAAAGGCAACTTAAGTCATTTATTGGGTGTGTTTCGTATATATCGGACCATTTACCTTATCAAGCCGATTTGTTGCATAGTCTGCGAACTGCGGCCACTGGTGTACTTGCGGATAAAGTTGTATGGACGAGTGAGTTGAAAAACGATTTCTCCAAGGTCAAAAGTTGTGTGGGAGAGTTGATAACGTTACACCCGGTGGTACCTAATAAACCAATTTATTGTGTGGTAGATTCATCGAATTACGCTACGGGAGCCTTTTTATTCCAGTTAGATGAGGATAAAAAGACAAAAAATTATATTAAAATTTTCAGTAGAAAACGGTCGGATGCTGAAAATAAAACACAAATGAGTTCATGTTTAGTCGAATTAAATGGAATCGTATGCGCCCTAGCGGCAGCCAGTATTGAAATCGACTTATGCAAAGATAAAGTTATAGTGTTAACTGATAGTAAGTCTGTTACAGACATTTATCACAGAATCAAAAAATTAGAAATCCCTTCGGAGGACAAGAAAATTAATACAGCATTTGCTAAATTATTTTCGGTTGATTTCGAGATAACACATGTTTCAAACAAAGAGTTACCTATAATAGCAGCTGACTATATTAGCCGCACGAGGGAGTCTAGCAAAGTGTGCGAAGGCTGCAAGATTTGTGAACAGGTCACAACTTATTTTGCCGACTTCAATACTAGCTGTCGAGAAATTAGCAGATTCGCGTTTAAGAAAGAATTTGTTCCAACAGTTACATTTGATCGGTTTTTGGCATTACAAGAAAATGTGATTACCGATGACGGAAAAAACGACCCCTTCCCTTTTGGGGAAAATTCAAGTGGATTTTTTGAAACTTTCAAGCCAAATACCGAATTAAACAGCCTAAACAAATTTGAACTTGAGGCGCGTTTTGTTTTACGTAACCGTTGTAAAGATTTTTTCCCGGAATTGGGCCTACATGAGTTAATAAATGACGAATCCTTGATTAGAGCTTGGCAAGACAACGATGCGGTTATAAGATACACTATCAAAATGTTAAATAATGACATGACAGCTTCAAATCGAAATACAAGATCAAAAACGCTTATGTTGGCAAAACGTTGTTTTTTAGAAAATGAAATACTGAAAGTTAAAAGAATGGATGGTGTAGTAGAAAAAACCCTCATTGTCTTGCCAAACTCCAAATTACCGCAACTGTGCCAATCGGCACATAATACATTTGGTCATTGCGCCACATTCAGATTTATCAGAGAGATTAAAAACCTTTTTTACGTTGAAGGGGTCGAACCGCATGTGAAAACCATGGTCGCACAATGTACAGATTGCACCTTCTTGAAATGTAATCCAAAGATTTATCGGCCCATGAAAAATTTCGACGACGATTTACCGGAATTTGTAGGCCAGGTGATATACATCGACGAAATACACCGCACCAAAGATCGAACTGTTCCAACAAAATTGACTAGAAATAATCCTGTTGAATTAAATGCTACTTGGAAGTTTCTAGTGGCTACATGTGCACTTTCAAGATTTGTCGTGATTTTACCTATCACCGGTAATCTCACTTCGGAAAAGCTAAGGCCGATGTTATTTGAATTACGTAGTATTTACGGTGCTGCGTCATTTTCTGACACAGTTCTAACAATCTGTATGGACGGTTGCAGTGTACACACTGCACTTCTAGAAGATTCAGTTTTAAAAGAAAATAAAATTGCACTAAGAATCAGACCTAGAATGTCGGGAAGCAAAAATTATTTAGCTATTTTAGACTCTAGAATAGCGAAAATCTCGAAACATTTGAATAAAGAAATGCAGATTTTAGAAGTGTCAAAAAGTGAAGCAGCGCGAAATGCGGCCAGAGCATATAACATGATACCCGGACCAGAAGGGTTAAGACCCGTGGAAATATTTTTTGGCCGAGACCCGGTGACAAATAAGCATGTGCACATTGATGTGGATAGGTTGAAAGCAGCTATGTTACATAACAGGCAGTTATCAAGGCTATCCAAAGAAAGAGCAGCAAAAAAGACGCGATTTCGTCAACCATTAAAATTCGTACCTTATTTGGACGGCATGACATACACTAACCCGGAAAAAATGCCAATTAAAATTGGTGACAAAATTATGATTGACAGGTTAGGTTTCCAGAAAAATAACTTAAAACCGTGGTATAAAGTTGTACCGGTTGAACAGTGCAAAGCAGGCATCAATTTTGAGGATGGAATTGCATACACAAAAAAGATGAATGTTAAAAGTAATATAGTGTACCCTTGGAGGTTAAATTGGATCTTACAAATAGTCGATGGTAGTACAGAAATCGATTTGGAAAGTAAAGAAAATTATAATTACGCAGTGTCTCTACAATACAATTCAAAATGGGACATCCCAAAATTTTACTCATTAAATATTCCGGAAGAGTCGCCAGAGAGCGAATCCGATAGCGAAGATGAGTTAATTTCTTTTGAAAAATTTGAATTTGAGCGAGCAACCATGAATTCCTTAAAAAGTCTAGATACTTTATCAGTGGGCTCTATGGAAGCATGTTCATTCGATTCGGACTATTAAAAAGATCAAATTTAACCCCCAAGGGTACACTTGTAACATTTTGTAAATATTGTAAATTTGTAAATAAATCAGAATAAATTGTGAATATATTTTAATTTTCTCGTGTTACAAATGGAAATAAAACATGAAATTATGTTTGGCCTACCAAAACAGGATTCAGTTGTCGAACAGCCAAATAGAAAATGTTAAAAACAAAAAATTTTCCATTATAGACCAATTAGGGCCCAACCTAACGGCAACGACTCAAAATATTTTCATTTCAGTTTTGTCTCGCCACGGGGACAGAGGTTTAAAAAAGTTTTTATTTCATTTAAAAAAAATATTTGAAGATTTTCAGGGTAATTAATCTTACCATAAAAATTTGAAATATTCGACAAGAGAAGCCTTTATTGAGTCAAGAGAAAATGTACAACCGCTTATTATGTTTACCTTCAATTTTAATTTTATGCCACTCAACCCACGCATTTTCCTACAAAATGGCCTCTGTTCGAGAAATGTCGGCTAACCACCCTATCATTAGTCAGAAATATTTTGACCTATCAATTTGTGGAATCATATCGGGAATATTTGATTTTGGTTATGGTTTCGAATATGACAGAATTATCGAAATAAAAGGTGCGAGATTTATTCCGCGCACTTCGTTTAAAAAATTCACTGAGATATTTTTGAATTTATATCACAGAAGAAAATTCCAAAAAGTATCAATAGAATCATTTTTGTTTGCAAAAAGGACTCCTTTAGTTTCGTATAATGGCACGGAAATTGACGAAAATGAGTGGTTGGCCGACTGACGAAAATAAAGGGTTCGTACTTATTCCTATAGAGTGGAGTAAAGAGCTTGAAGCGGTTCAAAAATTCCAAGCGCGTACAGAACTGTAATTCAAATTTTGGTAATTTATGGCGGCTTGTGTCATTTTGGTAGTTAACTACCACAGTTAACAGACAAAAGTATATTTAATTTTTTGCCTTCTCGAGACAAAAAATGTAGAATGTTATGTGGTAGTAAACTACCAAAATAACACAAGCCGCCATAGTCATAATTTCACAATTTAGAATTTATTATACCTTATACACCACACTGCGTAAATTTGTCGTTTTGTTACTTCTCACATTTGCTCGTCAAAATATTCATAATTTCAAACTCGGCTTTCCAAAAATAAATTATGATCAAAATAATGGCCTTGTCATGGCTTTTGAAGAAAAAAGGAAAAATCAAGTTTCAGCGTAAAAACAATGACACATATCATAAAGATTATATGAACGGACCAATGAAAAGCCGAGTTCGAAAATATGCGTATATTTGAATAATGCTTCACTGCCTACTATTTTTTTACTTTTCAAACAACCAGTTTGAAAGTGTCTGGCCAACCCACACAGCTACGCGTCAAGTTCAAAAAGAAAAAAAGAAATAACGATCATGGACTTCAGACTGTATCACATTGTGACAACATGAATCCCGCCGCAGTTAACGAGCAACTTTCCTCACAAGGTACGTTTATTTTGTTTATTTATAACAATACCGTGAGAATTAATTAATAAATAGACGCTCAAAGTTATAATTTCTTACCTAAATGCGGGATGAAATGAACTTGAAGACGTTACAAAATTACAGCACCAAAATTCGGCACAAACGGAGCCGAATAATAAAATCTTTAAATTTATTTTTACAATTTAAAAATAAAAAACTTTTAGACGGTTTCCCAGGGAACATACCGATGGGATGGGCTCTAGATGGAGCCAAAAAGCCAATGCTTTCCCATTACCCGCCAGTTATCAGAAGCATGATGACCCCTTTCCAAATTTCCCGTATGGAAAATGAAGAAAAGGAATTCATTGAAGCTCGAAAAAATGCCGACCCAAAAACAATTCTGGAGCGCCAAGAGTTTTTCGCAGCGTGTGAGCTTTTCAGAGCGATTAACAAAAGTTACGAAGCAGCGGCTCCTCGGTTATCGGGCCAAGATTCAAACTTTCAAAAAGAGCTCAACAATATTTTAAAAGCGGGTTTCGATAACCAACGTGACATTCTACAGGGAAAAAGCAATGAGCTTCGCACTGACGGCCGAAAACAAGGTAAATTTAGAAAATAAATTTAAAAAGTTATCTTTAAAAGTTTAAACCTGATTGAAAGTAAGAAATAAAATGTCGAAATTAGCAAATAAGATATTTTCAACAAAAAACTAAACTCAAAATTTTCTAGACGTGAGAGTTATTAGAAAAAAGAAAATAAAAAGACATGAATTTATCAAATAAATTGTAAAAATAAAAACCTTAATCTTTAAGTCATGATGGCTGCAAAGGCGGCGAAGCTATTTGCTGAATGGAACATCGAATCCATGACGAAATACTGGAGCGGGGAATGAATATATTTTCACTTTTCCTGGAAATCACATGTGTTTCTCTGAAATTTTATTAAAACTATTGCGCAATAATTTAAAATAATTTATTTTATGTGACCTTATAGCCACCTTTTACAGCGAATTTGTTGTAAGGCTAAAAATCTAAATCTTATTATAAGACAGACGTTCTGAGAAAATAAAATTTAAAATTTTAGCCATACAACAAAGTCAATGTAAAAAGCGGCTTTAAGGTCAAGTAAAATATACGAAGGAAGGATAAGGTTAAAAATTTTGTTCAAGTTGAACAAATTAATCAACAAAAGTAAAAGTTCATCAATTTGTTCAACTTGAACAAAAATTTTAACCTTGGGCAGTTTTTTGGAATGAAAGGCACAATAAACATGAATAGTTAAAATTTTGGTTCTAGGATTGTCTTTCAAAAACTTTAACTCTTGAGGACCCACCTACAACTTATAAGTTATTTCCTGGTAGTGGCGAACCAAAAAAAAAACAAAATAAACAAACAAATTAAACAAAAAATACAACAAATCAAAGCAAAAGACCAAACCAGGTCATAAATTATAAGTCATAATGCCTCAAGAGTTAAACTAACCAGTCACCTGATACACAGTTTAAAAAGTTGAATAAGTTTTCAGAGTGTTTCAACATTGCCAAGAACTCGCAGTGGTTTCCGGAACTTCCGATTTTGAATCAACCTTACCCGAGGTACGTTTTAAGGGGCACGGAAGCTCAATATTACTCTTGCACTTACGTTCACAACATTTGTTTAAAAACCAGAAAAAACATACAATGAAAATTAAACAACCAACTCCGCCAAAGCAAGTCGCGACCAATACCTTGTCAACAGTTTTACTTTCGAGTTGTAGTAAAGAGGTTTCACAAGTATCACTCGTAATTACCAAAGCATCATATTTGTTTTTGAGCTCAAGATATGTCTTGTCCAATTCTCTGAACTTTTGCAATTTTTTATTTACCTTTCGCATCTCAGATTTAAAACTTTTAATCTCGGACTTGGCTTCAGATAGCTCACTTTTAAGTCCCAGATTTTCTTTGGTCAAGATAATACTGGAACTTTCACCTGTTGCTTTCATGAGAAAAGTATTACAGTTACTTCGAATTTTCTCTATCTCAAGTTTTTTCAATTCAATTGCATGCTCTCTAACAAGTTGGGCCTCGTCAAGTTGTCGATATTCGAATTCTCTATTTAGCTCAGTTTCTCGACCGCCCTCTATTGTAGTAAAAAGTTTGGTAAGGCCATGCTTGGACTTGGTCGGTTTCTCGGTTTTGAAAACGGACATCTCGTAAAATACTCTCTGTTTTCCGTAAGAAGGGATTTAGAACAATTAAATTATGAATTTTCTCTATAAATTAGTATTAAATTATGATTTGGATGATTGGATTACAAATTCAGTACCAAAACAAAATAAAATTTGCTTATATAGAAAATCAGTTCAGCGTAGGCGTTTTCGGTGTAAGCTGATAAAATCCAACCTACAAAATTAGGGGTATTCTAGGGCCGAGAAAACCGAGCGAAATAGTTTTAGCGCGACACGAGGGGCGCTAACAGCTGTACTCTGTCACAAAATAAATAATACTATTTAAGGACATGAATGACGATATACTTATGAAATCGGCAATTTCCGAATTAAGCCCTGTTCCATCATTCGAAGACGATTTTGAACTAAGAAATAGACACCCGTCACTTCATGCAAAATCACATGACGACGAGATTCTATATCTTATTGTACCAGTAAACGCAATTCCTACATTAGGACTAGAAAAGTTTATTGATACAGGATTTTTTGTAATCGAAAGATGCAACCGGGAATTATTCAGATCTATACTTTTGGGGACTTACAATTCCGAAAAGTATGATAAAATTGCGATTTCAAATTTAAAAAGTCTCAACCGGCGTTATCATTTCCAGCTCATGGGCATGAAGTCAAAAACGATCAAAGTGTTGCCGGATCCAGTTTGGTCTGACAATCTGAACCAGAAGTTCGTTTTGGCACCAAGAGTTTGGGCGGAAGAGGCCAAAACAATTTTTCGCGCAAAACAACGTGCGAGCTATTATCGAGTCTTGGACGCAAACGCCAGAGGCTATGTCAAACCAACTGACGGGCCATCTACACCGGTTAAACGCGTCAAAGTAGCTTTGGGCACCCCACCAAATTTCGAAATTGAAAATCCACAAAAAGAAGATTTCGGACAACTTTCTCCGGAATCAGATATTGATTGTGACGACTGGATTGAACCAGGCAAGTGTTCAAATAGTTAAATAATAACAATATGTAAATAAGAAGTTGTTTAGGAATTACTAGACACAACAAAATTCGCAAAATATTATTTGAACAAATTATTTAACAAAATATATAGAATTCGGTCGTGTCTAGTAATTCCCAATCAACAATATCATTAAATTTATTAAATGAGATAGAATAATTTTCCTTTTGCTAACAAATTTATTTCAAAATTATCACCAAATTTAAAGTCACATTTGATACAAGCAGAAATAAATTGAAACCACAAAATAAAGTTTTATTTAAAAACATAGGAAACACAAATGGGGATTTGGAATCGGACGGTGATATGAAAACGTGAAGACTAAAGTCAACCTGTGCGACAATCGACTTCGTAGTTAAATTTAATGAATGTGTGATTAGTTTTCAAAAATGTAAAACATATCTGTTTTTCCATATTAGCTTACAACTTCGAATATGTGCCAAATCAGGCAAAAATGTTTAAAATCTGATTTCAGTTCAAAAGAATGTAAAAAGAAGTAGTAGTTTAGGAATTTCTAGACACAACATATTTCATAGAAAATCGTTTAAACAAACAATTTCAACATAGAATGAAATTGGTCGTGTCTAGAAATTCCTAAACTACAACTTCTTTATAGAAATTTAAAAAATTAAGACAGTAGTACCCAATATCAACCACAGAATTCATTTAGGACAGGCGAAGTAGTGTTTGTCGATCACGCAGATCATTTTTGCTTTGATACCAACCCAGCACGCGATTGTACCATTCAACACCCAATAATCGCTGAAGTGATCCAACAGGCGTTACATAAGCTAAAAGTGAGTTATGTAAAATGATTAAAAAACATTGTCATAAAATAATAACTAAAAAACAAAATGTTGGGTTAACGCGACAGAATTTTAAAATTTCATTTACCATCAGAAGCATAGCTCTCGCGCGCCATAGGACTCCCTTCCCAATAATGTGACCTTACAACCAACCCATTCCCCAAACACAATCTAGCGATAGTTTTCGCGAAACCGGTATTGTTCGGATCGTGATTGTTCAGTAGGGTTTCACCGGCTATTTGTAAACTATGTCGAAATGAAATCGGGGATATCCGTCCTCCGCCAAAACCTCTCAGATAATAATGATCATCATAGGCAATGGACTGTAAAGTGATCAATATAGCGCCATGAAGTTGTGTCGCGTTTACCAAACTTGTGTTCAATAATGCCATACCTAAATAAAACATTTTAGTGAAACGCTCTTATTTGATGATTCTAACGTTCGCGCCAATCCTGACATGGCTGTTAATAACAAAAAGAAAAAAGACCAAAAAAGACAAAGAAAACTCATGTCAAGTCAGGATTTTGGATTCCAAGGAGCCCGGACAAATCGATACGGTTATCAGGAGCTACGCAAAAAAGCCAAACAAGTTGGAAATGGACGACGTTCAAATCGAAATACATAACATACTAAGTGTGGCGAACAAGGACTTCCCCACTGTACAGTATAGACGATGGCAAACCGACTCGCGGCCTATAATTTGTCCGTCAAGAGAATTAGGCAGAGTCCAAACCTATGTTAAGTACGAAAATAGATTTGACCAAGCATTAGGCACTATATATGATTACACGCTTGATCATTGTAGGTATTATTACGAAGGAACATTCATAGTGCCCAGTTGTAATTTATTAAAAATTTTACAAAAACTGGAAACAAATGCCGCCAGAAACATTTTGAACTTAGTAATTCGCAAACATGGGCTAAATAGAGGCATATCTAGAACTATTATAAATAATAGAAAACATTGTGACGAAAAATGTAAATTTTGTAAGATAACGGAAGAGTGCGTTAGAATGTGTGACCACATGGCATTCAGTTCCTTATTTTTCCACAATATTTTGGCTCGTCAAATGTACCAAAATTATAATAGAAACGAATTACAAAAGTTTTCTGAAAAATTGTATGACGAATTAGAAATTCGATTTTTGGCAAGAAAACTGGCGGTACCACGTTTTAATTCGATAACGGACGAGATTTGCCCTTGCGCAGTTATCGACGGTTTAGATGAATTTTTTCCTAAATATTTATTCATTTTACAAAACGCAGTAAAAAACACACAAGAAATTCTACTTAACATGGGCCTGGACCTGTGCTGTCCATTCAAAATTTTAAATCATGACTGCATTAAAATTACACAAGCGTACTCGGATAAAAAAGCCAAAATCTTTCCTGACATTGAGGAGTACGAATTCGTAGCTTATGTTGAAAACAGCAACCCAATCAGAAATAAGGTAATAACTTACTTCCGGTTGCACCTGTCCCACGTTGTATCATCATTGCCCCTTCCGCGCCTACTAAACGCATTATGGTCCGCAAGGTGTCCCCCGTCGTGTGAGCATGGTTATTGTTATTCAAATTTCCCAATTGCAAAAAACACGTAGTACGTGATTCACAATTTGCATTTATTTCACCAAACGGAGACGTTTTGGTGCCTCGAAGCCTGAAATAAAGACAATTGAGAGATTTGAATAACAATTTGAGCACGTTCACAAGACGGGAGCCACCATGCGCATCACAATGCGAATTAGTCAAACGTTCACGACTTATTATATCGGAGTATAAACTGAATTCATTTAGACTTGGATGACATGACATCAATATTTTGTGTAATCCGAATTCAACTGTGGACAACACATTCACTGCCAAACTGTCTAGATATTCGCGATTGAATCTAGAAAAAATTTCGGATAAAGCAATGTTACCACCATTTAATTCAAATAGTATAGATGGTGCCAGTGGATGTAACGATAATGTTATATGAGTCTGTGTACGCCCCATATTGTGGACATTTACGAAACCAGCAGCGTCCAAATAGGCTAATGTAACGTTACTAGGCGATAGATTTGTCTCCCTTTGCGTTTGATAAAGCGCAAGAACAGCCTTCTCCTTATCGCTGGCGGCATCTTGAAAAGCCGAGACACGGTCACCATCCTCCTGCTCAAAGGGATAATTCCCAACCCCATTACGTAACTCAGGAGTAATATTGAAATAATTGAGCTAAAATAAAAATTTGGTTAAAATGGTGGTAACATTACTATAAATTGCGAAATTTTTTCTCAAAATTACGTTGTTAACAATATAATTTATTTACTTTAAAAACAAACTTATGCTTAGAACCGTTTGAATTTCTACAAAAAAATTTCAAATTGTAAAATAGGATATTTTAACAAAATTGCGTTTAAAAAACAAAGTTTGTAATTTAGAGTTTACCACTCTAACTACTATGGAAGCCTATAGCGACGAAGAAGTTCTATGCCCAAGCACCTCCGGTTCCGCTGAACCTGGAAGAAACTCGCCATCGCTTTCTCAAGCAGTTTTTTCGGATCAATCTTTGTCCGAAATAGAAGAGGCTGATTCATTTGAAGCAACCACGGAGTTCAATACCCCGGCATGTGTTCTGAAGGCTTTAAAGAAACCGGTCGGTGCGCGTCCTATGGACTCAACAACGGCTCATGGCAAAGAACTTTTACGTCGCCGAAATCGGAACAAAGAGTAAGCATTTTAAAAATATTTAAGAACAAAAACCATAAAAATTGAATTTTGACAAATACCTACATAAAATTTCATGTCTAAAAATTCCGAGAAAATCCAAAAGACATACCAACACAGGAATGCTATGATTATCAAAAAACTATCAACGATTATCTGAGATTAGTTGAAAATTAGTGATCTAAGAAAGTTTTATGATGCATCCAAAATTTAAAAAAAACTTTGAAATTTAGTAAAATAAATTCATAATAAAAAATAACAAAAATAATTTTAGACAACGAAACGCAAAAGTGCTCGTCTTTGATGTACCATCTGACCCCGAGGTCATTTTGAACAAGTGGGAGTTAATTCGTTACTTTTCCCGCCAAGATGACGATTTTGTGGAATTTTTTCCAAAAATCAAAAAATTAATTCAAGATGCAGCATCTTTCAATCGTGCGTTGGCCGCCTGTCGAATTAAAGACATTGGTCAAATTTACGAGGCTCATATGTGTTTCTTGAAGTTTATCGAGGAAATGAAAACGATTTCACAAACCGCTTCATTTCGCCTTAAAAGCAACTTCATCGAGTTTACGGTACGTACCGAATTAACTGCATTCTCCATATAAAGTATACCAAATAGTTCAAAAATAAATTTCGGTCGAAAAAATCGATAATTGGAAATATCTCTTATAATGAAAATTGCCAACAAATTTCGTTTATATACTAAAATTCCGGAGGGCAGTAGTTAAAATAAGGAGGATAAACGTTACGCTCTAGAGAATAGCAATAACACAATATTCGGTTCTAAAAAATTAACCATCTGTGAAATATCAAAATAGGTAGTTAAGCTTGATTAATCACAAGTAAATAAATTTAAACCTTTAGTGCTCGACCAATTCTGTCCAGCAAACTGCGATCATGCTCTGCCGAATCCGACGTGACGGCCCGTTTGATGATTTAATCAAGACGGAATTCCAGTACACACCGGAAACATACGTGAAGTATGTCAATAATCAGGTCGCATTCGATTTGAAAGCGAGCATGGTTAAAAAACGCAGCCGTCCCGTCCCGGAGGGTTTAAATGATGAGCAGTCTATGGCATTCATAAAAATGCAATCCGACTTCAATAAAGTCAAGGAGCTTGTCGTTAAAAAAGCTCGAGCAGCGAAGGGCTTAGCAAAAAAGTCCATCGATGAATTGATCGCCATGATGAATGCGGCGTCGATCAACAATCGACTACAGCTGTTTGGTACTTCTGTAAGTACGGAAACACGGGAGATTGTGTCCTTAATGGATAACGGCACAATGACCACATGGAACGTTGGCGAAAACGGGCAAATCCACCTGGCCGAGCGAACAGCTTCCTTTTTGGACCGTTACGACTTGTATAATAACAAGCAGTTGCACACGGTTGGCAAGCTGTCAATCTATCATGTACAAAATATGCGCAGCTCCTGGTCTAAGCGACAGCGTCCAAACAGCCTTTCCGAAGTCATTAATGGGTCAAATACCCCCAATGCTAGCGATTAGGTAATTTATCAATGTTTATATATGTTGATTTAAATTGTCATAATAGGACTGAAGTTAAAAATAAAGATAGCTAAAAAACTATCAAACTTGTTTTACCTTGGCAAAACAAAAACCTTGGGCACGACGATTTAGTGTACTATAAACTAGGATTGTTTTCCA
>SCLG01001106.1:0-16547 GCA_004367875.1 Oikopleura albicans
ATAGTGAAACATAATGGCTCGAATGGGGAAAGGTAAAACATAACTGCGTATGGCGTGATAATATATTAATTTTATATGATAAATAGAATATGATGACCAGGAATCTTCCGGAAGCTTCCCTAGATATAAAGATATCTTATAAGGGGAAAACAATTTCTCAAAAAAGTGAAACATAACGGCGCACCCTGTGTATACTCATTTAACCCTAATGCATAAAAAAATTATCACATTAATCGTATTGAAAATATTTGATATCAGTCAATATGAAATCTTACGAAAGAAAGCAGACTTACAATTTCTCCAGGCGTTGATTGGTGGAAAGGACATTGATGAACTAGCCTAGCCAATAACAGTCTATTTTGATGACGGCATGTGATATCAATAAATAAAACTGTTTTTTTTTTCTTGGATTATTTCTTTTTTTTTCTGAATAAAAAAAAACGAAGAGTAGTTCGTGGAATGGAAATAGAAAGGACTCGACGAAAACGAAAATTAACGCCTAAGGGCCTTCAGTGGCAAAAAGAAATAACTAAGGTCAAAGATGAGGCTGCAAATTGCGCGAGTTATACAGGGATACCCGGTAAGTTGACAAGTTTTTTTTGTATTTCATTTTTGGATGCACTTTACGTAACACAGTTGTTGAATCATACTCGAGTTTTATATGATTATATTTTACCCATCTTTTCTTTGAGGAAAAATTCAAAAGTACCTTGAATCTTCGACACGATTTTCTCGAAGAAATAGGTTTATACACCAGATGACTCGGTATAGGCATAAATCGGGAAAAATGACCTGTGCTGGGCTTTCCTCGGGCTTGACAAAAAAAAATCGGCCTGTGCTCTCAAGCTGAAACATAAAAGTGAGCTGCGCTCGGCTGTGCTGGGCTTCGCTCTCGGGCTGGAAAAAATTGAGCGGTGATCGATGTGCTCCTCGAGAGACCCATGACTGTATATTTATTTACATAAGTCTATTTTCATAGTGGAAATAAAAAGGGGCGCGCCATGTTTGTGACATACATTCGGTGTCGGGTTAACTTTATTGATTACATACTTACATACTTGATTACATAGTAGATTGATTACAATTAAAGCGTTCAGTCTACGTATGGTGTAGAGTACACTCATATGAGTCATAGCCTATTTTTTGTACCAGATGATTTTTGTTAATAATTTATTCTGAGAGATTTTCAACCAATCACAAATCCGATAAACCGTTGGCGATTTTTCCAATGAGTATAACTTAAATTTAGAAATGTAATACAAATGTATAATTCAGAAACCAGCACTGAAATGAATTACTCAAACACCGAGTCGCCAGTCGACTTCAACGATGTGACTCAGCTTGAAAATGTTAGGCCAGTTGAGGAGCGCCAAATTCCGGCAAACCAAAACAATACGTCCAATGAGTTAGTAATCGATGATCGTATATTACTTATATGTCCGGAAGATAAAGAAACCGATAACTGTTTTTATGCCGGAGAATGTCGACACAAGTTAAATCGACATTTGCGGGATAAACATCGGCGAATCACGTGCGAGTTGTGCTCGATTTGCTTGGAAACGACGGAAATTCTTCAAAAACATTTGCTTGATTCGCACCAAACGGAAGTCAAAGTCGAACATAAGTTGACGATTCAAAGCACGGTTACGGAAGTTAAACGTACGTTTTATAGGCAAAATGGTGAATTAAGAGAATTCGAGAGAAATATATTAACACGCCAAAGATTTTTTTGTAAATATCCGGGTTTACGTTTTTAATGAGTTTGAATCTCTTACAGGGGGTCTGGTTATAAGGTCACAAAGTATGACCGTTATAAGGTCAAGTCATCTTTTTTGCACTAAGGTCAAGTCATTTTTTAAAAGATAAATCATGTCTTTTTCACTTTTTTTGGGTGAAGACCTCCCCACACTCGACATATCTTTAAAAAAAATGGTTATAAGGTCAAGTCAATTTTTGGAGTGCATTAAGGTCAAGTCATTTTTTCCGGCATGACCTTATAACCAGACCCCCTGTAGATAAAAGTCCCTTGATTTGAATTATGCCCCTTAGTTTGCTGTCTCTTAACTCGTCCACATTTTTATGGACCGGCGACGGCCCGTTTTTTAAATTTTCTTTTATCAAAATTATTCGATGAAAATAAATTATTCGTGTCCTACGTTTTGGTCCAAAAAGTGTTAAGGATTGTTTTAGAAATAAAGGAATTTGCAGAAATCTTTGCATCGCGCCTTTTTTTCTAAAATGATGTTAACCGCCTATAGGACAGGTATATCTATTCATATTTCATATATATACTCTCTATATATGTTTATTATATATATATATCTATTATATATTAATTTATTTTAGCTAAAATAACGACAAAGTTTAGTCGAGAAAAGTGAAGAATCCGAAATCAACTGCATCGAAGCAACCTATGTTGAGATTATTAACGACCAGGAATATATCGTCGAGCCTAAGGTGGTTTAATTTAGAGAGACCTTATAACCAACAATAATAAAATGGTAAACTGGGGAAATTGAGACGAAAATTATTTTATTACCGGATTATACCGGGTTACCACATTAGGACACTCACAAAAAATGTTTATGGATAGTATTTTTTTGCTAGTGCGAATCGAGCCAAAAAAGGGCTTTTTGGGTCGGTTTGTAATATGACCCCTCTATGGTACTTTTGAAATACGACCCGTCTATGTGTACCGCTTCATTTTAGCCGGGCATCTGGGCATCTCTCCAAATTAAACACCACCAAAGTGCGATGAATGTATCAAACACGAAATCGCAAAAGCATCGAAGGAAAGTAGCCCGACTAAAGAAGTTGAAGTCCCGTGTACCTTCTGTGATAAGATTTTTAAATCGAGGCGCGCATTTCGAGATCATATGAAAAAGGTTCATAATCAGATGCGACCCTGTGAGTATTGTGATTTAGCATTCCCAAGTTGGCGCCAACTCAAAACCCACCAAAAAGCCACACACAAATGTAGGACGTTTGATATATATGAATATAATATATGGTTCATATGCCGGTTATTTCGTAACTAAGTGCTGGGATGATATGAGACGATAGCTTATTTTTCTGTCAGAAATAAACGAGTCAGTTATTTTACTCCTGCCACCCCATTGTAAGCACCCGTTGCAGTATTGAAGTCTGCCCTTGAGTTGGGTGTTTTACTGTGTGAGTTTCATGAAAATCGGCTGCGCGTTTCTAGAATAGCCTAATTTTCTGTTTCATTTCATAATGACGTACTGAGGAAGTGGGATGAAAATGAAACGGAAAACTGGTCTATTCTAGAAACGCGCAGCCGATTTTCAGGAAACTCACACGGTAAACTAGAACCCCTATTTTCCACTCGACCACAATTATAATGGATCTCGGGAATCTAAGTGAGCTCGACTACTTTAACGGACGTTTTTTTTTATTTTCACTTCTGAGAACCATTAAAAAAACGCGCTAGAGTTGATTGATATATTTTACAAAATGCATTTATATAGCATATGTAAAGTCCCTCTAGAGTAGAACCGCCCTACGCCATTTCGGGTCGCGTTTTTCGCCCTTCTCCGTCCCCGCATATGGTCATTAAAAACGGACACAGTGAACGCAGGTCTGTTAGTGGCACGTCTTGAATTGAAATAAAGTACTTAGTAAGTGAATATTTTTTAAATGAATTAAAACGAATGAAGAAACGGGAATTTGTCGATTGTTTTTTCACTTTATAACTGTTCAAACAGCCCCTGTGGAGCTGAAAATGGTAGCGCGTTTTTTTCGTTTTTGATTTCCATTTGGGAAATGTTATTCGTAAGAAAAGTTTATCCGAGAGGTTACTCGAAAAACTTTTTCGCCGAAAAACCGCGGTACCCCAAAAACTTACTATGAAACGTTGCCCACAGTCACCTATCAATGCGAGTACTGCGAGGCTGAATATGATATGTTGGGTAAACTTCGAGCTCATACGAAACGGATGCATGAACGTGTGGATGTGAAGTGTGCCCAATGTCCCTACTCGACACACTGTCAATTTCAAATGAGAATGCACAAAATGAATCATACTGGGGAAAGGCCATTTAAATGTGACGTCTGCTCGATGGGATTTCGTTCTATAGGGTACTTAAATCATCATACGCGACGGAAAACGTGCCGGGCGGCGGAAAAATGCGAATCTTGTGGTGTCGAATTGATCAATAAAACTGAGTTAAAAGAACATCTTATAAAGGAATGGCACAAATATTCATAATTAACTCTCAGGGGAAGGAGTTTTTTAGAACCCGTAGGGGGAAATGCGTGTTAATAAACACGCACTTTAAAAATTCACAATAATTCAAAAAAAACTGGTAAAGCCAAGTTGTAGAGCTCGTCAATCTACGTCGATCTGACTAATTGATTTGGGCCACCAGGGCCCTCTAGAGAGCTGTTTGAAATTTTCAATCTACGCAAAAAACACCAGTCGGAATTTTCTCGAAAAATTGAGGGGGGTCAGCAATACCCGTTTTGCCCTACGGGGACTCCATATGCCTTAAATCGACGAAAAAAACAAATTGCGTGTCTATATACACGCACTTCCCCCTGGGAGTTAACAGAAATGATATATATATGTGATGCGTTAGGTGCCTATACCGTATGACTTTGAATTATTATGCCAATAAAGGAACACGGCATTCGTATTTTTTCGTGCGACAAATGTGACTCGTTCTTCAAGCGCTCCTACTACCTCTTCAAACATAAAGAAAAAATCCACGAAAATAAACGAAACTATTTTTGTGGTGAGTGTGATTATGCCAGTTACGAAGAAGCGGAATATATTGTACACTTACGGGTTCATACCGGTGAAATGCCCTTCGAATGTGACTCATGTTCCACCAAATTTCGATCCGTCGGTAGTAGGGTGTCCACTCTATGGTGTATAGGGAGGGTTGGTTATAAGGTGTGAGATTTGTAAAGTTGTAATTTATAAGGTATTATGTTTTTTATGCACTAAAGTTTTATATTTTTGAAAGCAATGTCGGATGGTATTCGGATAATTATACATATTTTTTTCGAAAATTTTAAAAAATCAATTTTTTTTATTATCATTTAACGTCTCATGGTATTTTTGCCTTAAGACCCCCCTATTGGTGAAGATTACGGGACCATTTTTGGTCGCGAAAGAAACCCATTGATGAGTACTTTCGCGACCACACCATTTGGTCGCGATTTGTTGTTAAAAATAATGTTTCGCGACCATGGTGTTTTAAACAAGGTTTCGCGACCATATTTCTGTAGTTAAAAACAGTGGTCGAAAAACCTCACCCAAAACACCATTTTGCGACCATGTGGTCGCGAAACCATATTTTAACAACAATTCGCGACCAGATGGTGTGGCCGCGAAAGTACTCATAAACGGGTTTTTTTCTCGACCATGGTCGCGAAAGTACCCCACTCCCCCATGTTAGCTATTAATAAATTTTCCGTCAATTTTTTGTATATTTTCCAGTGGACACCCTTGTATTCAGTCTTCGCTCTCATCAAAATAAATGTAATATTGGTGATGATGCGTTTGCATGTGACGTCTGCAATCGAAAATTTAAACACAAGAGGTCCCTCTTAACGCATTGTATATTTATGAAACACGAATCAAGCGGTATGGAGTGGAACAAACGAGGATATATTCCAAAAGATTATAACCCCCAGACGCACGATGCCACCGAGCAACCGCCAGTGCCCAAGAAGAGACGCCCGAAAAAGAAATCACTTTTGGGAAACAATCAAGATGTATATTCAGATTGTTCGGATTAAATTTCTTATAATTCAAACATAATTTAGCGTATTTACTGAGTATTATTGGCCAACGAAAATAACTATGAAAATATTTATAAGATAGTTCGTTTGACGGAAAATAATTTTTGATCGCTCCTCGAGCCATGAGTTTTTTGAATGAAGTTCAATTTCTAAAGCAAGTTCAAAAAGTGAATATTTTACCATTCTACAAAATATTTTTTGTGTTTTTTTGTGATAAACTCTCATTTTGATTGACTTCCTTTCTGATACATTTCGGTGTGGATTGTTTTTTTGTCACACAGTAATTTAACGTACAATTATTGATTGCTATACAGTCCTTAATTCATTAATTCCATAACGGCCGTTTTCAGTTCTGGAAAAAAAGCGGCCGTTATAGGGTAAACGGCCGTTTTCGAGTAAAAAAGCGGCCGTTATGGAATAAACGGCCGTTTTTGGAGAAAAAAGGGGCCCTTATGGGATAACCGGCAGTTATGGAAGCGCCCCTTATAGAATCAAGGACTGTAATATATTTGAATAGTTTATTCCAGATATTTCTCTTTCAGAAAAAGATTCTGTTATTCGAGAATCGAACTCATGACCGTGGCGTTATGAATAATCGAGTACTGTAAAATTGGTATTGTAAAATTGGTCGAAAAAACTCTAACTTTTATATTCAGGGCCTAATTATTGATACCAGAACACGGATTTTAAGCCAAAATGTGTCTTTTTTAATACGAAGTTGTGACATCTTTTCGGCCAGTTTTAATTTAGAGGTTTTTTATCGTAAACCTGCTAAAGTTATTAATAAATAAATTAATAATTATTTTTTTAAAGAAAATTTAACTTCTCGCCATTGACGTTTTTAAATAAAATCTTAATTTCAATTTACTTTAGACTGTATGGCTTAAAATGGAACCGCGGCGATCAAAACGTCAAGTCGAAAAAGCTCAGCGGGAGATTGAAATATGCGTGGCTGCGGCGACGCCCAAAGAAGATATATTTTATTGTAAAATATCTGACGTTAGTAAAGGTGGTTTGAATTTCAGCACAATCAAATGATCATTTACCGGTTATTATTCCGGAAAATTTTAGAGGGTCGACTAAAAACGCGTAAAACTAAGTTCAGAGAAAAAAAACGTAAAAGGGTCATATTACCCAAAAATGGGGTCCAATTACAAAATCGTCGTACGTGTATGATGACGGGATACCCCTTGTAGGAAAGGGTTTTTCTATTTAAACTGGTAATTATCGGTACCTCCGGCTGTGGTTCCGGTCCGAATTTTTTTTCAAAAAGATTAGCCTGGGATTTTGAGCTGAATTTAGAACTATTTCTAATTTACTGTTTTTTGGATATACATGTAAGTGGTAACCGACCACGGTTAACCTTGAAAGTGTGCGGTACCAACCGGTTAGAAATTAACCGTTAATAACCTAAAAAATCAGACTCATGCTAAATTTCAAACCATCTGAGGGCAACACGCCGGTTATATCCATTGTTATTATGGTGCTAAATGTCGACATAATCTGGTTCGTCATATGCTAAAACATCATGACCGATTTGCCTGCATCCACTGTAAATCTATGCGCCTTTTTCATTCGGCGAAAACCTTGTCAAATCACCAGCGACATGCGCACAAAATCTGGGAGGAAAGCGAAGAGGATGAACCGGCCGAATTTGAAAAATCGACGAAAAAACCGTGGTACCAGAAACTGAATCAAAGTCGCCAAATCATTCCAGATCAGGATACGGAAATGTCCGAGAGTAACCCACAAAATCACGAAGAAAATGAAGAAAAATTAGTAGTTGTAGAAGATCAGCAAGAGCCAAAAGGTAACTTTTTACTTGAACCTGTGCCCCTTGTCTTTCACATATCGCACCAAAATACTGTATGATAATTGAGCAGTGTGTAACAAATGTATATAGAATTATACAGGGGGTGGTGGCTGTAAGATGTAACATTTAGACCGCTAGAATCGTAAGGTGGGGTATTTTATATTTTTCATACTTGTCATAAGTTCTTTAAAAATGCTGTTAAAAATGGTTGGTTATAAGGTCAAGTCATATATTTGGTCGAAAAACCGTTAAAAATGCTTTTAAAATGGTTAGTTATAAGGTCAAGTTATATTTTTGGTCGAAAAACCGTTTAAAATGCTTTCAAAAATGGATGGTTATAAGGTCAAGTAATATTTTTGGTCTAAACACCGTTAAAATGCTTTTAAAATGGTTAGTTATAAGTGGATGGTTATAAGGTCAAGTCATATTTTTGGTGGAAAAACCGTTAAAAATTTTTCTTTAAAATCATGTCTTTTTTTTTGACTGAAGAAAAATTGAGAAAAATTCTAAAATACATGTATGTCAACTTCTCAAATATTTGTGAAACAAGGCGGCTTGGATTTCGAACTTCGGAAGACAATTCCATGCCGAAACTCTATGAAAAATAGCATGGAATAAAGATGTTTATTTTAGAGCAGATTGTTGAAGTAAAGGTTGAAGTGATTGAAGGCGATTACTCCTGTCAAAGTGATTACACTATCGAGCCAAAGTGCGATGAGTGTGTAAATTCTGAAGAACAAGAAAAGATAAAACAGGAGGCGATTGAGTTTAACTTGACAAATAACATTTTTGCCTGTGACTTTTGTGCAAAGACGTTTAATTCGAAACGTCGTTTATCGGGCCATCACCGGGCGGTTCATCGAGAGATGCACACATGTGGTAAATGTAAACAAATATTCCCGAGCAGAGGGCAACTGTCCGCCCACATACGGGTAGACCATCGAGGAAGGGATTTATATTGTTTATTAGAAGTAATATAACAGTACACCACCCACTCGTATTTGAGGCTAGGAATCATACATGACAGTCATATTTTTCAAGTTTAGTACAGGGGGCTGGTTATAAGGTCAGCCATTTGTGCCGTTATAAGGTCAAGTTAGTTTTTCAAGATAAATTCTTTCCCAACAAAAATTTGGTTGCTTATAAGGTCAAGTCAGTTTTTTTGAAAAGGTCAGTTTCCTAGACCTTGACCTTATAACCAAACCCCCTGTAGGTAAATATGCCCATGTTACATGAGTCATGTATATTCGGATTGGAAATACATTATGTACACCCCTAACCAGTTATCTTAACACCAGTTATCTGAACAAAGTTGGGTTATCTAAACACTTTTTGGACCGAAACGTATCGTACGTTCCAATTATATAACCAAACGTCCTACCCAATTATCTTAACAAAAATCAATTATCTAAACACTTCTTGAGTAAAATAGTTAAGATAACTGGTTAGGTAGTGTAAAACAATTCATCATTTTTAGGGCCCGTTTTTTAATAAATCCCAGTTGTAGAGACATTTCATTGCGACTTTTGTGATAAAAGTTTCGATCGAAACTGGAAGCTGAAACAACACATTCATAAAATGCACATAAAACCGCCAAACTTCAAATGTGATCAATGTCCCTTTACTGCTCCAATCAAAAGCTATCTCGATCGTCATATGTCCTCACATGCAACTGATCGACCATTTCTCTGTGAAAAGTGTGGCCAAAATTATAAAACTAAATGAACGGTTTATTAAGAATATATATACACCGCCTGAGGGTTTATCCGGCCACTTTGCCCGCTCGAGCGCTTATCCGGCCACTTTTTTTCCCAAAAGTTTTTCGCCAATCCCGCCCACGCACTGAGGGTTTATCCGGCCACCTGCGGGTTTATCCGGCCACTTGTGCTTTAAGTTTATTCTTGTGAATGGGTTTATNTCTTAAGGTCAAGTCGGTTTCCTAGATCTTGACCTTATAACCACCTGTAGGTAAATATGCCCATGTTACATAGGCCATGTATATTCGGATTGGAAATACATTATGTACACCCCTAACCAGTTATCTTAACACCAGTTATCTGAACAAAGTTGGGTTATCTAAACACTTTTTGGGCCAAATTTATCGTAAGTTCCAATTATCTAAACAAACGTCCTACCCAATTATCTTGACAAAATTCAATTATCTAAACACTTCTTGAGTAAAACAGTTAAGATAACTGGTTAGGTAGTGTAAAACAATTGATCATTTTTAGGGCCCGTTTTTTAATAAATCCCAGTTGTAGAGACATTTCATTGCGATTTTTGTGATAAAAGTTTCGATCGAAACTGGAAGCTCAAACAACACATTCATAAAATGCACATAAAACCGCCAAACTTCAAGTGTGATCAATGTCCCTTTACTGCTCCAATCAAAAGCTATCTCGATCGTCATATGTCCTCACATGCAACGGATCGACCATTTCTCTGTGAAAAGTGTGGCCAAAATTATAAAACTAAATGAACGGTTTATTAAGAATATATATATTATAACTTATAATAATTATAAGTCCTAAAAACATGTCTGTGTACACCTTTTTCACTAAACTCGAGTAATTTTTGTGAGTGCAAATGCAAGTAGTTACGGTTTTGAGTTTGACCTTATAACCACCCCATGTACTGTTTATCTCTTATAATTGTAGAAATGATAAAATACATCCCCTTATTTCATAAAATTGAGATAAACAACGTTTTAAAACCTATGTTTTTATTTATACCGCTTTATTTATTGAATGGTTATAAGGTCAAGTCAATTCGAAAAAAAGTAGTCCATACTCATTTATCGGACGATTGCTCCTTTTTCGGAAGTTTTTTTGGCCAAAATCGGACCATTCTAATAGAAATATGGACCTTTTTTGACGATGCTCCTTTTACGGACGCTATTTTCGAGAACCGAAAGCGTCCGATAAATGAGTAAGGACTCTACGTCCGTTTTTAAAACGCGACCTTATAACGTTTATGCATTCTCGCATAATAAACTGGATTAGATTGTTTGAAGAAGCATGACAAGCTGTGCGATGTGGGAGATGTTGCTTTAGCTCACAAGTGCTCAGCTTGTGATAAAAATTTCTCGTCTCGCACCGAGCTCAAAGATCACCTAATTTCCGACCACATGCTGCGAATCTTTAACTGTGATCAATGCGAGTTCTTCTCAAAACGCTCATATGCCGTCAATATTCACAAACAACGAGTGCACGAAAAAAAGAAAAACTTTTTTTGCACTCAATGTGACTACTCATGCTTTGATGATGCACAGTATCAAGCCGGGATTTTGACTCGTTTATACGGTACCCCCTTTAAACGCCACAAAAATCTCAAAAACTGGAAACAAATTCTAATTGGAGTAAAACTCGATCCAGACATTTCCGGTACTCTATAGTCTTACAGATATTCTTATTAAATTTTCGAGTTCTACAATTTGACCATAACAGTTTTTAATTAACTGGCCTTAGGTGGCCATAATTTGATACAGTCCTGATTCCTTTTTCGGACACTCCCTTTTCTGACGATTGCTCCTTTTTTGGCCAAAATGGGGCCATTTTAATAGAAAAATGGTCCTTTTTGGGACGCTATTTTCGAGAACCGCAAACGGCCGAAAAAGAAGAAAGGACTGTATATGATATTTTGGCGAAAAAAACGGGCCCCTTATGGAAGTACGGGCTTTAATAGGTTTTTATTGTCATTAATCCCTGACTAAAGTGCACATGCATACCCATACGGGTGAGCTACCCTTTGCCTGTGTCGGCTGTCACAAACGATTTCGTAGAAGTGGCTGTGCTGAGAAACACGAGCGAAGTTGCGATTTGGTCACAAAAGAATTTCAATGTGATGTCTGTCATCAACAATTTCGAAAACGCAAATCGTTGGTTACCCATTGTATTTTCAAAAAACACGAAACGGCCGGAGTCTCCTGGAACAAACGCGGCTACATTCCAAAGGTTGTTTGAAAATTAGCAAGGGCCAAAATTGAAATAAAAATTCGCCAAGTTTGGGATACTGTATGGCCAAATCCGTTTTCTCACCGGGAAGGTACAGTCCTTGATTCCATAACGGTAATGTTCACTTCTCGAAAGAAGCGGCCCTTATAGAATTAAGGCCCCTCATGGCCCATGAGTCATGGGGATAATTTGAGAAGATTGACATAAAATGGCTTATTAAATCGCCGATTTAAAATCGGTAATCAAAACCGTAATATATAACGGCCGTTATGGGATAATCATTTTTTAGGAAAAAAGCGGCGATAATGAAAGCGCCCCTTATGGAATCAAGGACTGTATATTACAAAAAATATGCGTCTTATTACCGACCAATCTCCGAAAAAAAAAATAAAAATTTTGTACTTTAACCAATTATTGTCGACTTTCAGTCCTTACTTCCAATACGGACGATTTTGATTCTCGAAAAAACCGTCCGTATTGGGGTGAATTGTCATAAAGTGCCGTATTCAGAGTAAGGGCTGTATTTCACGTTAGAATCGAATTTTTGTAAACCCCCACAAAAGCTTACATATTTTTCTACTTACTCGATAGTATAAAGATAAGTTGTATATTATTTGTCTCAAACTTGCAAAATTTTTATGCCATTGTTGTTCCCTACTAATTTTCAAATGACCAAAAGGATTTTGACCCGGAAGTGCACGCAACCGAACCAGTCCCAATTCCCAAAAAACGAAGATCTCGAAAAAGCGCGACAGTCGAAGTCCTTGAAGACAGAGTGTCGGAACCGGAACTAAACCCAATCTTGCCCCCACAACCCGTCGAGTTAATGGAATAGTCAAAATGGTAGAATTTTTCATCACTCATGTGGTTAACTCAGAATTAAATTAGTAAAATATCTGCAGAATGGGTCAGGTCATACGATCAAGTTTGAAAAATCTTTGATCGAAAAAATGCATCGCTTAATTAATATTTTTGATATCAAAAACACTATTATAATAGTGTCCCAGTCAGCACAGGTCGGCACATTCGATATTTTTTTCCTACCCGACCCGACCCGGAAACCGCGGGTAAAACACGGGTTTTCAAGTCGGGTCCCATACCCGAGCTAAATTCGAACTCGGACTCCGGGTTGGATCACAGACCGGACCAAAAACTCGGGTCTCGAAATTCATGTAAAAAAAAACTCGGGTCGGGTACCCGAGTGCCGACCTCTGGTCCCATACATAGGGCCTTCTGCTTTCTTTTATGTCCGCCGCTCGTTTCTGTGGGTCTTTGAATTTGAATTTTGAGTTCTACTTTAGTATCTTATAACTTTGTTTTGCTTTTATGTCGCTTCAACAATGCTCCTGGCTTCACTGTATATAAATTTATGTCCACTTCAGATTGTATTAATTTTATTCATGATTATTCCATTAAAATTTCACCGATTTTTTAATCATATACTGTATGAATGCCCAAATAATGCGTTCACTTTTTGTCCAGGCAATGAGGCGTATTGACAACGCCTATAATATATATTATTATTGAACGACTGAATTAGTAGAAAGTACAGTTACCGTAACGTCTATTATGATGTCAATTACCATGACGTCTTATATCAATGACCGGTACTAAAACCGATTTTACGGTGTACCAATCCATCACTCCTATTCTCATTATTTTTTGGTTTTCGTCCTACATTCAAATTCACAAAAAAAAAACTCAACAGCAACGAGCATAGGCGTTGTTGGTTATAAGGTCAACTATGTTGATCGCAAAAACTTATAGCGAACTTAAAGCTCGATATTAAAATGTATTTCCATATTCTACAGGAGTTGTAAGGTCAAGGCCTAAAACTGATTAGACTTTATGGCTTATAACTTATAGTATAGGTCTAATCAGTTTTTAGGCCTTGGCCTAACCAACAACCCCTGTAGAATATTGAAATACATTTGAATTCAATCTTCTTAGGTAACATTGTTAACCTATTTTTGTCTTACTGAAATTGTTTTCATTTTCATAAGAAAACGGGCGTGTCATTCCTTAATCTGCTTCAATTTTACACCCGTTTAGAATCAATATCTGAAATGATTTCTTCTCAAAAACGCTATTCAAAATAGACATAAATTTCATACGGCTGGTCAAAGACCAAATCTTCTTCTTCAATTACTTACGGGTTAATTATTTTGCACGTTGTTACTTTTTGAAATAACAACAGTACTGGTATTTACATTTATACAATGTATACTATACATGTACTTTACATGTATATATTCTGTGTAACGAGAAGTTACAAATTGTAACGTAATCTGTGTTTTGAAATAAATTGTATTTATCAGGCATAATTCAGGGAGTAGTTAGTAAGTTTCGTGGTCGTATATTTATTAACCTGTGGACGTCAATGTGAACAACATCTTTAACATTTAAATGTTTATAGAAAGGCCACAAGTTACCCTAGTTATAAATTATATAGGACTTTACCTAAAGAAATAACACCCTGGATTTTACAGTTAGCTAAAAGTATCGGTGTCGAGATGAACATGGGATGGGATGACCACTATCGGGTTACCAAATGGGCCCGCAAAGCGGGGCTACATAGGATGCGATGACACTTTTGGGTTACCAAATAAGCCGACCATATGTTGACCTTTTTGTATAAAACAATGACCTAAGATATCATGCTAATCGACGTCCACCGGTTTATAAATAGAAAACCCAGACAATTTACTGGCAATTCCATATACCGTGTATGATATACGAGTGCCCTTTATCTGTGCGAGTTGTGTTTTTGCATGCAAAGAAGTATACCTAATGGCCAAGCGTAAAATTGGCATGGCCTTTGAAACGTAATTATTCATGTATTAGAGTTGATATCTTTGAATGCTTTGGGGTCTAATTAAATCAGACTAACCAAACTTTTATTATAGGTTTTGAACAATATACAGCAGAATGGTTTCACAGTACTATAGTACTGTAATATATTATATTTTACATATGTTATAATGGTGCACTTGATTCCACTATTCCCGGATGTAGGCTACATGTGATAGAGATATTTTCGGGACGTTTTTTGAGCGGTGGCGGCTGCTCCGTGGGATCGTGAGTACTCGGGTCAAAATTCTTAGGTCGCTTTCAAATAAGGACCCAAATTACACAAGGTATGTAAATGTTTTTTTTTTTTGAAATGTACTCGAGAATTAATTTTTGCAGACGTGACGAGTCGGATCTTTTAACGGCGTCCCGGTTTTTAATATTATAAAATATGTTTTGAGAGAAAACTTTATCTTGGAAATTGTAATAAATTGGTGGTGGCTACCATGTTATCCAAAAATTTTTCAAAGTCGTTTTCACCAAAAGACCGTGGCGGCTCAACATCCGCAAAAAACAATTGTCTAAAGTATACACGAAAAAATTATTACCGTACGGTATGGTCCATACCCTTAATCACCTGGCGCTAGCCAGCAATTGCCTAAAAAGATTTGGGTGTACTTGTTTGAAAGCGACCTTTGGCATGTTGCCACGTTTATTCCATGAAATTCCCGCTGTTTCGTGCTTCATTCGAATGCAGTGCGTTTGTAGGGATACACTTCTTTTAAATTTCTTTTGACAAACGTCACACTAGAACATGGCTGTCCAGGCGCATTTTACCGGTCAAAATAAGCCCTCTTATTTAGGGTATGATGGTTAAAAGGTGTGGAATTTGACCGATATAAGATCAAGTTAGTTTTTCTAGTAGCATGTATTTTTTTGAATCTTTCGAAACAAATCATGTCTTTCACACTTTTTTCTATAAAATCGTGTCTGTTTACACTGGTCCTTGCACTAGGGCGTTCTTTTCACAGTGCCTTAGTCTAAGGGTAATACGCAAAAAACGGCGGGTTCGCGGCAAAAATCATCATGGGCTCCAGGAGTTAGAAATTAAAAATGGGCCGACGTAGTGAACCATGATATTTTGATCTACATTTTGAGTTTTTTTTTTAATTTTTTCTAAGCGTATGATTAAGGGTCGTGAAATCACTAGCAAAATTTCTGTAAACCTAAAAAAACAAAATTTTTTTAGAATTTTTAATTTTAATTAATTGAGGTACTGTTTTGTCCGAAATTTTTTGCCACAATGTTCACATTCAAATGGCAGTTCACCGGTATGAATTCGAATATGACTAATTAGGGCGGCCTCATCATAGCAGGCATAGTCACATTTATCACAAAAGTAATTGTTACGCTTTTCGTGAATTCGCTCTTTGTGAATGTTGAGTTGATTTGATCGCTTGAAATAAGCTTCACATTGGTCACAAGCATAAACTCGGATTCCATGTTCCTTCATTGGCATAAAGACGGTCACATTTTTGTAACATCTGGTACATCAACTGTATACACAGGGTTCGCATTTAGCCGTCCACCAAATTTTTTTTAAAGTGGACCGTTAACGGCGCACCCTGTCTAAAGTTCAGACTCTAAACTATGTGTCCATTGATACCGCATGTTACGCAAGGAAAATAATTAAAATTCCATTAAGGGTGGTAATTAAAAAAAAAGATTACAGGGGGGTATGGTTATAAGGCGACAAGGTGTGACCGTTATAAGGTCAAGTCAGTTTTTTTCAAGATAAATCATGTTTTTTCACTTTTTTGGGGTGTAAATTTCGAACGACACATGGAAATTTAGAACCACCCATTTAGAACTAATTTTTGAAAAAATTAATTTTTTTTGTCCTTGACCTTATAACCAGATCCCCTGTAGGTGATTTTTTCTTAATTTTTTCCGTTCCGGGGATCTTAAATTTTGATTTCAGAAAATGTCTCGAAAAAATGACCACCCTAAATTCATATTTGATTATTTGGGAAACCGGCATTATTAGTGCGTGTTAAGTGACATTAAATACAGTCGGTACGCCCATTTGAGGCGCATTTTCGGATATTCACCTCTTATAAGTTATAATATTATTGTTGATGCCATTCCTTTAAAAGGTGATCTTTTAAAATAGTCTTTTTCTCAAACTTTTCTCCGCACGTTTCACAGGTTGGCGGTCGGCA
>SCLG01001107.1:0-16437 GCA_004367875.1 Oikopleura albicans
CAAAAACGGCTTAGCATCTATATTACCTCACCCTGTATAAACGTTTATTGCTCGTAAAATATTTCAAAAATTATTTGGCAAGGATAAATTATATAACCCTCAACCAGTTATCTTAATACCAGTTATATTAACAAAGTTGGGTTATCCTAACACTTTTTCGACTGATACGTATCGTAAATTTCAATTATCTTAACACTTTTTGAGCTTAACAGTTGTTAAATTAACTGATAAGTGGTGCATATATATTATATATATAAATATTAAAAACCTACGCAAGCTACTCGAACTTGTTTGTTCACTGAAAATGGCGCATCGTGCGAAGATGGTGAAAGCGAAAAGACTGTGCCGAATGCCGAGTTAGGCCTGTGCAATCCATCGGAGTGTACAATCGACTGTGTCTCAACCTCCGAAGATTTCCGAACTTGTGAGGGCGTCGAGGAGTTAAATAATATTGTCGAAATCGACTGGAGTGATTTGGGTGAAGACCCGGTTCGTAAATGTCAGGAAGCTTGTCGCGATAACTCATTCTGCAACTTTGTTCTACTAAATCTGACGGATAAAACATGTATCGGATATAGCAATATGGGCGAATGTGTGCCATCCGGCACAGTTAGCGACATAGCGTTCTTCGATGTTACGAACTGCGAAAAACCAACGTTTGAATCAGGTATGCGTACGAATACGTGTCAAGTTCACCGTAATACCTCACGTTCCAAATGATCATGTTTGACCCGCTTTCATTTGTTAACAGGGTTTAAGAAAACTGTGTTAAGTAACTAAGTTCAGTAAACAGTTAAAACAGTATTAAGTTAATTGATTAAATTAACAGCGTTAATTATTAATTAAATTAACAGCGTTAAATTGCAGTGTTCTGTCAACAAGTTTGAGTTTTTATTCAAACTTGGAAGTTAACAGTTTTAAATTCGCAGCTTTAAGTTAACAGTTTCGAGTTCACAGTTTTAAGTCAACAGCTTTAAGTTAACAATTTTAAGTTAACAGTTTTAAGTTTAAAATCTTTCTAGTTAACAGTTTTAAATTATTAGTGTTGAGTTAACGGTTTTAAGTTATGAGTCTGAAGTTAACAGTCTTAAGTTAAAAGTTTTAACTTATCTGTCCTGCACCACCCAGAAATGCTAATCGTCCTGCGCCACGGTGGCCAGATACGGTGACCGCTAATTTCATCATTATAACAAAACAATTATACAGTCCCGACTCAGAAAGCGATACAATTTCCTTCTGAAAAAAGTGTATCGCATTTAGGGTAGTGTATCGCATTGAGGTAATTGCCTTTTTTGGCGTTAAAACTAGTATTTTAGTGGGTGTTTTCATGTAAAACATTGTATTAGTCAATTTAAATAAGTTATAAAGCCCCTATGAAACCCTCAAAACCCATTCGTGCAACATTGTGCGGAATATAAGACTTTCGGACACGGGTATAGATAGGGGGCGTTCCTAAATTTTTCCCCTCGAAATCAAGTTTTTAATATGTTTGTAAACAGACATTTTCTATAGGTAACAGACTACGCCGCATCTGATTTTCTTGATTAGAAAGGCCTAAAAACTGAATCGTGATTTTTAGTATTTTGCTCTTTAGCGACAACACCGATGTGTTAGATTTTCCAAAAACTACCATACATTTCCCCTTCAGGTGGCGGTGATTCTAGTAACTTTAAAAAGTATAATCAATACCATCAACACTGTTCAAGTGATGGGCAGCTCAAGTTCGAGTTTAACTGAAGTTCAAGCGCGCCGTAGGCGGTCAATACTAGTAATGATGACAACCCAAATAACATCATCTGAAAGTAGAAGCCTTATTCTTTAAGAACAGAAAAAGAAATAAGTCAATTGCAGTTGTAGAACAAATTTTATAGGGTTTTTCCCGAACGTACTTTTTGTAAACAAAGGGACTGACCCGTCCTTCAATCGATTTTCATTTTTTTGATTCGATTTTGAAGAAAGATGAACGAATAAAATTTAAAAAAAGTGTATCGCATTGGGGTATCTGGACTCGAGAAAAAAAAGTGTATCGCTTTGGGGGAATGACGTCATTTTGTATCGCTTTCGGGTGTATCGCTTTCTGAGTCGGGACTGTATATTGTTTCAGCATAAAAAGTGCGTGTGAAAATTCGGTCTGTCTGATTTATTGTTGGACCACACCGTATATAATGAAAAATAACATTTTCCTAGTTTGTGTGGCAACTCAGCAAGATTGTACTGGCCTAGTTTTGGAAAATTTTGACGGAACGGAAGCCGATTGTGTTAACCGTTGTGAGGCAAACGAGCAGTGTTTTGCCACGATGTGGAAAGGCAGTCAATGTAATTTGTATTCGCAAAACGCATGTAAAGAAGTTCGACAGATTGACGGAAAATCACAACTATTTTTCATGGATACCAAAAATGTGCCGAATAACGTTGCCTGCGGTAACCGTTGTACAAGTGCTGAAGAGGACAAAGTGCTTATTTCGAACGCCTTTCTGGGAACCGAGTATACCATTTCATTCGATGTGGAACTTCTTAGCTAGGGTGTTCACGTGAAAACAGTATTATACTTAATTGTTTCTTCGGGGCTATTTCATCTCGACTCCATTTTCTCGAGCCCGCGAGTTTATGCGGCTGCCCTTAGCGTTTTCCCCGAACATGCAGTTTGTAAACAAGATGACTGACCGGCCCTAAGTATAACTTTTGCGCGTTTTTCAAAACTTTTCCTGTTATTCAATAGACTGGGTTGTATATGATTAAAAAAGTGAACTTAACATTTACGTATGTGAATCACATGTGATACAAAAAATGTCTAATTATTTTTCAAATAGTATTTGTTTTCTCTGGACACCCTAATTGTAGCGCCTGTGGCTATCGATGCAGCATTCTAGAACTGGCTGACGAGAGCGGAAAAAGGATTTTGGCGATTCTACAACTACGCGACAGTAAATTTGTCATTTCCGTATCACGTCAAAGTAAGTTGAAATCGTTCTTAACACTGCTACGCCAAACCGGCTACATATAATTTTTGAAAAACGTTTTTAGAGGAACCTTGAAGTTAAGGTCCTTAACAGAAAATTTTCGAGGAAAGCCAGCGCCGATGAAAAGCTGAATACCAACCCAAAGTGAAAAAAAAATATTTAACATAGGCTACTGTACGAAATTTAGCCTTTCCGCTGTCATCTTAACTCGCAGAGGGACAACATTTTATGTTATTTCATATGAACCTCAACATTTTTTCGAAAATTTGTTACGATTTTAAAATTCGGATGCCGCCATATAAAGCCAGAGAACCATATTCTAAGTTTGTTCTAGAATTATATGTCGTGCACATAGTAATCTTTAGAGAAACTTTTATTTGTCATTTATCAAATAAAACCGATAATTTCTAGATATGGGACCATGGGATAAATCTGCGGAAGTCCAGCCGGGCGAGAAAATAGTGAACAAAATTTATGCGATGAAATACGAACAAAGAAATAATAATGGCAAAATTGAGTTTGAGTTGGCCGTTAACGACAATGTGATTATATCTGGAAATATGCCAAGCACAGTCCAATACGAAAATGTGAGTGTTTTTGTGGGGAAAAAGGATGAGGCTGAATCGTGGGAAGTTGCTGATGCGAAAGTCTCGGGTCTTAAACTATGCGATTGGCGGGGCTGCTCTGGCATTCCCCAAAATACATTAGGGTGTTATAGTGAATGGACCGAGTGCAGTATGACATGCGGTAGTGGAATACGAACTCGAGATAGAACTTGTCAAACCGGAAATGAGGATGACTGCCAGGGTGACACCCAACAGTCAGAGCCATGCAATACCCATTTGTGCAGTAAGTAGATTCCCAAAAATATTATTTTTTGTAAAAACTACGTGATTTTTACAAAACGTGTGAAAATGTCTGATTTTGCAAATGATGTAATTTGGTGGTCACTTGGCGACGTTCCAGAACCCAAGTGGAAAGTGTATTTCCTAAAAAAAATAAGAATACTTAATACAGTCCTTACTCATTTATCGGACGTTTTAGGTTCTCGAAAATAACGTCCGAAAAAAGAGCAGCCTCACAAAAAGGTCATCTTTTTTATTAGGATGACCCCATTTTGACCCGAAAAACGAGCAATCGTCCGATAAATGAGCGTCCGATAAATAAGTAAGGTCTGTAGTGATTATTGGCGTCACTTAGTCGCGCAAAAATAACAAAGCGTACCAGAAAAAGTTTTCGGGCCCGCCCGGGGTAGTTAATCCGGGCTGGTGAGTGTTAACTCTTATGGGAACTAATGTGCAAATTTAAACAAAACGCTCCAAATCGATTGAAACTACAAGAAAACTGGGCTTAATGGAAAATCGCTGAAACGGAACTGATTTTGTTTAAACTTAACGCAAAGGCGGTTTGGGCAAATTTGCACGTTTCTTTCCTTGCGGATTATATGCGGCATATATAATATGACTCTTGGGACCCTCAGAAGTTTAGGGGTACGTTTCTTTATTAGAAAATATATTTATTGCATGTTTTAGATCCTGTTTGCGTGGATTACAAATTTTCGAAATGCAGCGGTGCTCCGTCAGATGTGAAATCAAGTTCAGACATTGAAGCAATGAATCTCGAATCTCCCTTCCCACCTCAAACGACTGCAGCATTGTCTGACCAAAGTCTGACTATGCAATTATGCCAAAAATTGTGTCGAGAAGATGAAAATTGCGCCAAATTTCAGATGGATCTTCAAACAAACGAATGTGCCTTTTTCACCGGGGACGATGGTGCAAATCCCTGTGGGGAGGAAACCGACGATGAGAATTTTGAACTTCAAGATGTTTCTGAATGTCGTAAGTATTGTCAGAGTCAGTTTCGACAGGGGTAACCCAATACATCAGGTGCGCCGTTATGTTACAAAACCAAATCAAAAAAAGTGATTTCGCTGGAAAACGCCAAAAAATATAATTTTACTTTATAGGATCCTAGGGGGAAAATTTTGCGCAATACATGTTTTTCGTACAAATTGTGACATAATGGAAAATAGTGATAACGTAACTCGAAAATATTGCGCAATACGTATTTTTTTTTAAAAATTGTAACATAACGGCGTTGTTCGTGGGCGATAATGATGGAAAAAATTTTGCAAGATTTTTCGCAGAAAAAAAATATTCAAAAAACGTTTATAAAAGAAAGCTTTTTTAGGAATTTCAGCCAGACACCTTTCATGTGATAGGGCACTATGTTTTTAAAATTTCCTCGAAAAACGCATCCCAAAATTTTCTCTGAATCATTTTTATGATTCACCACAGTGCCGTTTTACTCCCACCCTATATTCACTAAATTATATTAAGACGACCCATGCATAACAATGAAAATGGGCTATTGTTCGTACATGCTTGGTTCTCGTTCATATGATCGTGTCCCTATGGATTATCCGGATCAAGATGTACATTATTACTATTCCGAAAAAGAAGGCGAAAAAATCTGCCTGGAGGCATGTATGGAAAACCCACATTGTTATCATGCTGAGAGCGAGCGTTACTGGGAAGACGATTACTACGGGGACGGAAAACCCGAATTTATATCCAGCACATGTTCGTTTTCTGAAAAGGTCTCAGGGCTAAAATTGATCTAACACTTTTTTTTTCAATTTTTTGAGCTATTAAAAATACTCTCTAGACCTAGAACAAAAATGCTAAATTTTGTTTTCTTACCAAATACCACTAAATTTGGTTATCTTATCAGCAAACAAAAAGTTATTAAACGTTTCCGCCCACGCTCTAAGTGGTTATTTTAACGCCTTTTTACCGTTCATGAAGGTAAAATAACCCGTCATAACCTACGCCCCAAGTTGGGGCCCCAAACGCATTTTCGACAACCCTGGTCTTGGATAAGTTGTTGTTTTTGGTCTATTTTGAATTAGCCCTCCGAAAGGACCGATGTATTATGGAACCAGACGAAGACGATTCGCCAACTCTCGGATGGGACGACTATTATATAACTTACGATTTCGCCAGATGTCGCCCCGAAGAAATCAAATGTAATCCGGATTACTTAACTTGGACCGATCAGGCAGGTATCAAAACATTTTTTGTAAAATAAGAAGATTCACATCATGTTATAGACCTTGATAAAAAGAGTTTGATAAAAAAAATCAGCTTTAGCTTTCAGAAGACATTTTGAGTAATTTTGCGATTAAGTGTAATTTCCAGGCATTTTTATAATTTTTGTAATTTTGGCCTGTACGGAAGCCCATTTAAAGCAAAATATCCATAAAAAATAGTCAAAAATTTAATTTACATTTAATTTAAAGATATGTCTCTCGTTGTTAATTGAAATTTAGGCCTTAAAGGGTTAAACAGCAAGAACTAAAATCTACGAACATCTTTATCCCCATAAGACAGGGTGCGCCGTTATGTTCCACCTCTTTATGTTTTGCTTTTTCCCGCCCGTGCTGTTATGTTTGACTTTTTATGATAAACTATTTCCCTCTAACACATACATTATATCGTATCTTTATAGGTTAAGCTCTACGCCGTTATGTTTCACTTTTTCCCGCGCGGGCCATTATGTTTCAATTTTTTCATGAAACATAACGGTGCACTCTGTGTACCTAAATTTCAATTTAAAAACGGAGGGAAAGTACATAGACCACTTTACGCCATTTTTAACGGTGTCGATACGAATTTTGATATCTGGTAAAAGGACGGTACAAATTGTCAAACCTACTTTGATGAGGCTTGGTGTACGTCAGACGGGCAAAGGGGTCCATCGTGGGTTACTACAGGTAGCAGCAGCATTGGTTTTGCTAATTACCTTAAGGACGGTTTTTCCGCTCTCAACTGTCAACAGTGTGGCTGTAAGACCGAGTGGAGTGAGTGGGGTGAATGGAGTGCATGCGCCGTTACTTGCGGGGACGCTTCGCAAACCCGCACCAGAACGTGCTCAACCGGCAATAGCGAACATTGCGACGGGGATGATTCCGAAACTCAGGTTCGTTTTTGGAATAATCAAGATATACACCAATTGGGTCATTCGACGCAAAATTAAAAAGTTGATGGTAGTGCCATTATCCAGTTTTAGCTCAAGTTCACCCTGCCACGTAATCAATTTTATTTAAGGCTTCCAAATGGGGTATTTTTTGTCACGCGAAAAAAACCCGTTTATGAGTACTTTCGCGACCACACCATTTGGTCGCGAGTTGTTGTTCAACATATGATTTCGCGGCCATTTTTTTTGGTGTGGTCGCGAAAGTACTCATAAATGGGTTTTGTGTACCCTTCACCGTTTGAAGCTCCATAATTTTTTAAACTTTTTTTTCTCAAAAGAAAGTTCATTTCTTTTGCTCGAGAAGGTTTTCTGGATGAGGCCAGTACAATTCACTTTTTAGTTTCACGTCGAATGGCCAGATTACATTTTTTCGAAAAATTTTGGTGGTTATGGCTTTTTTCTTTCATCAAACAAGCCTTAACAAAAGGTCGCTAGCCCTGTACAAACTATTTTGAGTATCGAAATAGATGCCCAGGTTATCAAAAGTTATTTTTTATTCATTATACTAGTACAAAAAAGTCTTCAGTAGGCGCCAGTCTTTACTTCCATAGTAAGTTTTGGTATTATTTTTGTATTTTTGGCTAAAGTAGTTGAGAAAATATAAAGTTTTTTTCGATTGTTTCGTTACATACATACGTATATGGTGTATAAAAATTTTATAATAAAATGACCTTTAAAAAACAATGGGTCTGTACTATGCTGTCTGTTTTTCCAAGGGCCCGAAACAAATAAAAACAAATTCTACTGATCAAAAAAATTAACTTTTTGAGTATCATTGTTCTCCATAAATGCTGAAAACGAAAATAGGATTGCAATTTGAATGCTTGTCCGGCGTGGGAAGACTGGACGGCTTGGTCAGACTGCTCCGAGGAATGCGGAGGCGGAACTCAAACGAAAACACGCGTTTGTGACACAGGTACAGACTCAGATTGTGATGGCGAAATTTCCGAATCTCAGGATTGCAATGTTGAAAAGTGTCCAGAATGGGATGAATGGAGTGACTGGTCAGACTGCTCGGAAACCTGCGGCGACGGTTTGAAACTAAACTTGATGACAACAAAAAATCATTTTCGAGCATACAAGGGTCGCCGAATGACGGTTCTTTCGAATTTTAAAAATCGACCCTCATTTTAGCGACTAGTGTCCACTTAGTAGAATATTATTAGGCGAACCGAGTTTAAGTGATTTTAAACTTATTTTACATAATATCGCAGTGATTTTCAAAGAAATAAATAATGTTACCACTTTTTGGTACTACGTTGGTAGTAACGTTGCTTGACAGCGCGTCTGACGCCTATGTGGCCTGTCATTGGTCTTTTTTGAGCGCGCTCGGCCAATCACCGGAAAGCAAATCACCGAAAGGCGCTTTCTTTTTTTTGAAATATTTTTGTATTAGAGTCCTAGAGGGGCAGGATTCAACGAGAAGTGCCGCATTCAACGAGAAATATGCATTTCCGCTCAAAAAATTGTTTCGCGTTTTAAAATCAGGACAATAAGTTGATTATGGCATAGTAGCAATTAACTTTCAATTAACGCAAACTGCAATAAATTAATTGTCTTTCTCAAATAACGTTGATTCTATTGCTGCTATGCCATAACAATTCTTGCGCTATATTTGTAATTTTATCAGCGCACGAAAATGAAGAAATAATTTCCCCCGAAAATAATGCTAAAATTAGTCACCCTTATCTGGAGCAAAATAATTTCTATTTATAAAAGGACCCGTATTTGGTACCTATGATCCTTATTTGGTCAAAGCGACGCGTCGCGACGTTCGTATACAACAATTTATTTGATCATACTAATTCAGGTTCAAAATCAAAATCACGAAGCTGCTCGACTGGAAATTCTGATGATTGTGATGGCGAGGATTCTGAATCGGAACCGTGCAATAAGGGTGCATGCTTCTTCTGGGAGGATTGGTCCACATGGACCGCTTGCTCGGCAACCTGTGGCTAGGGTTTCCAAACTGAAAAAAAAATTGTTCACCACGCACATTTTACTCACGCAGTATTTTTTACTCACGCAGTATTTTACTCACGCAGTATTTTTCACGTAACCAGAACTACTGTGGAAGAAATCTGAAGGGAACTCCGCATTGTTGAGATAACTTCTATAACACCACCTATCTACTTACAGGAAAAGTCAGTTTTCCGCCTACGCACTACCTCCTTAAAAATAAATCAAAAATGGAACAAAAAACTGGTACCGTAAGTGAAACTGTCACTTCAAGCAGGTAGTGCGTAGGCGGAAAAATGACGGTTGCTTTAAGTAGGTAGGTGGTGTATAAGAAATGATTATACGAAATATCTCAATATTTTTTTGGGTAAAAAACTTCATTTTCTGTTAATAAACCCTGCATGAAGTGATGGCTCTCAAACTAAAAGCCGATCTTGTTCGTCGGGAACAGACGCCGATTGTGGCGAAGAAGAAAGTTCCGAGTCTCAAGATTGCAACTTAAAAGAGTGTCCAATTTGGGGAGAATGGGCCGAAACCGAATGCTCACAAACCTGCAACATGGGCACTTTAACCAAAACACGGACGTGTTCAACAGGACCGGTAAAGCACACTTTCCAGAAGTATTTTTTCTCAAACTAAAATATTCCGGAACACAATTCCATCGGTCATTTTGATGCTCACCTACGCTAAATGTGACCAATACGTAACAAATAGCATCATGCTATTAGCATGAAATTTTTTTCTCAAAAATTCCCAAAAAAACATTTACGGTAAACTTATCACACGGATTAACTCCTAAGGTAAAGCGGGCTTAATCGAAAAGCCTTGAAACACGGGTCATGACTCATGAACGATCAAATAAAATGTTAAAAGTATAAAACGTGAAACGGAACGTATTTTGTTTGTGTCTGTCCCCCTATGGATTATACCGGGTGAGGTAATATAGATCCTAAGCCGTTTTTGGTTTGCGACTGCGCTGAGCGAATATAAGTCACAAAACACGGCTTAGCATCTATATTACCTCACCCTGTATAGGCTATTTTCGACCCTAAGGAGTTAAATTAACTGCATTATGCGCGCATTATGCGTGCATTATGCGCAATTAACACTTTGAAATACGTTGATATTTTGTCCAAAAACTATTGCAATTCTTAACCAGATAAAGTGTAGTTACCCTTATTCAGGTAATGAAGTAGATTGCGTGGGTGAGAGTTCGGAAACGGTGCATTGTAAATTGAAAGATTGCCCCTTCTTGGACGTTTGTGAAGGTGAACTGGAAAAGACCAGCGAAAAAACTTATGAAGCCACTGTTTTTAACCATGGTTTACCAGAATGTTGGGTTCCCTGCATGAAAGAAGATCCAAATTTCTGGAAAGCTTCCTCGAAGGAACTGATGTAAAATCTGCACGAAACGTTGTAACAACCATATTTTTTAGGAGTTCTGGTTAATTTGCGACGTGTTTTTTTCTGCTTCAGAACTTTCAGATTGATAGTTTTCTTTCAATATTGTGTTGCCCACACTTTTTTCTCTAGTGGTGTGGGTCGTCAGTTTCTCACCGAGCTCGACGCGGGTCTAACCATAGATAAGACCGAGTACTGTTTCAAACCTACAAACGAAATTTTCTCGGTGACACTTTCCGGGATTTGATTTTTCCACACTTTCTTGGTAACTTTTTGAGCTCTACAATTTCGTTGAAACAGATTTCAAGTTAATTGGCCCTAGAGATCCTTTAAGGCCCTAGAGATCCTATTAGGCTTTGTTGATACCTTTTACACGTTATACGGTATAAGTTATACCGTATAAGTTATACCGTATAAGTTATACCTTATAAATTATACCTTTTGAGAAAGTACCTTGACGAATAGCTTTACCATACCATTGATTTTCAAATTAGCCGTTCATGGTATTAGCCATTAAAAGCACTTTCTCGAAGCGGGGTTGAGAATATCCGCATAATGATTTTTAGGCTAGTAAACAATTTTTTGACGATTTTTGACATCATTGTTGAAAGGGTCAATGCAATTATTGTAATTTGCCTAATGCCGATGGATACTGCTGTCATTTCGACGAGGGCGAGCATAGTAACTGTATTGAAGACATGCGAAACGCTTCTCCAACAGGCGTTCCAGTTTGGGTTTCACGAAGTAAAGTTTAGCCATATGCATAACCCCTCCAGACTTACTGAGCGAATTTGTCCATAATGAAATTGTGTGCTCATTTGATTTCAAAAATAATATTCAAGGATAAACGCTGGGTTAATTTATATTTTTTTGCAACAACCTTGGCATAGCGGGCAAACGCGAACGGAAAATATTTCTTCGAAAACCCAGATAACAGGATGCCTTGTGTACGGAGATGCCTGTATGCCACCGATGACCCCAAAAACATTGAAAGCTACAACTTATAAATTGTCTATCCAACTTTGTACTGATGCTAATTTGCCGGGCAATAACTTCGTCGCCGAAAATGCTGGTGGAATAGCAAAAAGCCTTTATATCAGTTTGGATGGAAAACCATTTGACCTTATAGAACTCGAGTACTCAGCCAAACGATTCCAGCCAGGGATCGAAATATTAATAAAAAAAAATCACATTCACAGTCAAACGTGTATTTTTTGCGTGATTTTGATTCATTTTTTTAACTTTTGTGAGTGTGATTAGATTTTTTACAGTTGTGATTTTTTTTTGTAATCAAATAGATTTTGTTATCTTTTTTCCATTTTTTCTTCAATTTTTGCGTGATTGTAATTGGAAATTCCCCTATCACACCAAAATCATATTTTATGGGTCTTTCGAAATTTCACTGACTTTTGCGTTATTTTTATAAAAAAATTTGTGATTTCGCCGATTTTGTGAGCGTGATTGCATTTTCCCCAAATCACACGTTTTTCGATCCCTGATTTACGCCCGACGGAACTACTAAACTCACACAAGGGGTACTATCACAGACAATGCCTGGCAACTTGGCTAGCGTACGCACCGTTACCATTAAGCTAAAGTTCACAAAAACAATTACTAGTAGGCTCCACTCTAACTTGCAATATCCGGAACTGACAGATGTGTTTGAGAGTTTATTTTCGTCATCTTTCAAGTTCATGACAAATATCTTGAAAGTGAAACATGTCAATTAATAATCACGGATATCAAAAAATATTTTGTGGCAAATTTTTTTTTTTCGTTTTTCTGACATTGCCGTTATCAAATAAAGAGAGCTATAATTTATTTCCGATAAAGTAAAATTGTCTTGAGAATTTTCGGGATCGGGAACAAATCAGAGATGTAAATGTTATGTTCTTATTTTCAAAACAGAACAGAACGCTCGTTCTTTTTTGTGATGCTTTTTTCAATTTCCGTGTGATTTTTTCGTTCTGACATTCGTGACCGTTCAAACGTCTTCTGGAGCGTTCTTGTGATATAAAAATCCCCAGAACGCATTTTGAACGTTTTTTTTTCAAATACGACAGTGCGCCCATAACGCGACAGGTTTTGGCCCAGTGAAAATGTCGCGTTGTGGGCGCATCAACTGTAAAACAAAAAACGTTCTAAATGACCGTTCTGTTTTGATAATTTTGATAATATCGTTATTTTTAACGATTATTTTCCGATTGACTGAAAATTAACATCCGGTAACCGGTTTAAGTACTTTTATATCTCATATTTAACGCAAATTGGTCGTTTCTAATAGTTCCAATCAATATATAATAGACAGCACATCATTTTAGTTTGATAGACTTATTGAAATAGTTAAACACGTGCTAACCCTCTAGTTTTCACCCGCATGTGTTAAGGGTTCGCCTAATCACAAAACGGTTACACATACGGTAATTGTTGGCTTTTATGAACTATTGAAACAGTATGAGCAAAAAGATGTACTGTGCCTTGAGATGTTCAAGCTCCATACGGAAGATGATGACTTAGTTTATGAAGTTACTCAAAAGTATGATCCGTACTCTTGGGATACAAACTTACCAACCGGTTGGGAGTCGTTAACAAAAAGAAAGTTAACTTATTGGACAAACACGTGTGTAATTGATCACCGTCCATTAAGTCAAACTTTGCCATTCCAGCAATCTTGTCACACTGAAGTCAGGTTGTCCACGCTAAGAAGTGGTGAATGGTCGTTTCATTGTTGGTCGCGAAAAAACCCGTTTATGAGTACTTTCGCGACCACACATTTTGTCGTTAATTTTTTATCAAAATATCGTTTCGCGACCAAAAGGTCACGAAATGCTGTTTTTACCAAGGTTTCGCGACCATTTTTCTCACCTAAAAACAGTGGTTGCGAAACCTCACCAAAAACACCATTTTGCGACTATTTTTGTCGCGAAACCATATTTTGAACATCTGTTCGCGACCACACATTTAGTCGCAAACGTACTCACAAACGGGGTTTGTTCGCCAACACAATAGTTTTGTGGGAAGTATCCCAAAACAACAAAATCTGTCATTAGTCGATCAAGCTACTTCCTGGTAACGGTCCATAGCCTATGGTCCATAGGCTATTTTTCTTATTTTCCGACAAATAACGCACCTAATGAGATTTTAGCTATCCGATTTTTTAACATTAATGGGTAGTCCCATATGTTCTACAGGGAGTCGGGAGTTAAGGGATGGCCTTCTAACCAATATCCTCGTCAGTAGGGTTTGGCACCCCTGATTTATACAGTTTACGTTCTAGTTGGGAAAATTGAGCACTTGAAGGCCAACAATTTTTTCATTCTGATGCCGAGCCCTGTTATATATATGACTTTATCCGATTTTTAGACGGGACAACCGAACTTAAGCCACTTTGAAAATTCGCAACGTTAATGAATGTGACGAGGGTACTCACTCATGTGACGCCAACGCTAACTGTATCGATACATGTACATCTTTCAAATGCGAATGTAAACCAGGATTTGTCGGAACTGGTGTAACATCAGACCTTGTACCGGTTGCTTGCACCGGTGAGGCCCTGCCCGAACCAGTACGCGAACCAGAATGGACCGAGTGGGACGAATGGTCCGAATGTTCGGTCACTTGCGGCGGTGGAACGCGAAGTTCAAAACGCGAATGTATTGCCGGCACTGATGACGTTTGCATGTGTATGGGCCAATCAGAAAAGACCGAATCATGCAGCGAGTGGCCATGTCGTAAGTTCTTTTCAGAGTTTAAACACCAAATTCCAATAACCACAAGTTTCAAAAACAAATAGTGAAAAACACATTTTTATAACGAATTTTCAAACTCGAAATTAAAATAAATAATAACGAACTTTCATTTAAAATGATATGAAAATAATATTAGGTTTAACGTTCTAATAGAAACGCCTTGCGTAACAAAAAGGAAGTAGTTCTTATTTGTTTTTTTCGCGTTGTTATGGTAACGTGGCTAATAAAAATTGGCAGCGCGAGACAATTAAGGTGTTAAACTCAGGGCCTGGCTTTGCCGAGCCCTGGTTAAGCTTACAATACTTTTGGCGGAAGTGTATAGGTTTGAGGCGTTTCGAAAAACAATTTTAGTTAAAGTTTTCAGAACTTTATAAAAATAACAATTTTTTGTTCAGCCCCGGAATGTGTAGAGCCGACTCTCTTCGTCGGTTGCAAAGGTGAATTTGATTCCCACACACTAATGGAAACCGAAACACTGGAAGTTTGCTATACTCGTTGTATTCACGACCCGGACTGTAAAACAGTCGAAATCGAAAATAATGAAAAGTGCTACTTTTTGAAAACGGACGATACGTGCGAGTGGGAGTTCAGCCGTGATATTCATCTTCATGATATTACCGAGTGTAAACCGGTTTGGTCCGAATGGACCGACTGGGCCGAGTGTCCGGTTACGTGTGGTACCGGAAAACAAAGCAGAAATCGAGAGTGTATAAAAGGACAATGTCTAGACGAGGACAAACAAGAAGAGCAAGACTGTAGTGTTGAGGAAGAATGCGGTAAGTCCAAAAATTCCCCTTAAACACTTCTTACGCCCAATAAGCCCTTTTCGATAATCACACATAGACTTTGTGACATAGTCCTTGCCGTGATCCATTGGCGTACTTCTGTGTGGTCCAACAATGAAGCAGTCAGAGCAAATTTCCTAACGCAGTTTTGTATTGTTTCAGCATAATAAGTGCGTGTTAAAATTTGCTCTGTCTGATTAACTCTTGGACCACACCGTATGCATAATGAAACAATTTTTTTGTTTTGACATGATTCGGAAAAATGGCCCTACTTTTTGGCTACGAGATTTAGCGTACAAAATACTCCTTGTTGTAAAAAAAAGAAATAAAGATAGAATTGTCCTCTTATGCTTGTAATTAAATAGTTCGCTTTTTGTTAAAAAAAAATTTCATTAAATGTTTCATTAAAATTTTTCATCATAGTTCTTCATTAAAATAAAAAGGAAAAGCCCACTTTATAAAAACTCAATTAAACTCATATTAATATCACAAAAACCGGTGTTACCCTTTTTTAGTTGTTTGGGAAGAATGGAGCGAGTGGTCGAGCTGTTCAGAGACTTGCGGTCCGGGAGTTAAAACAAAAACACGAGAATGTTCAACACGAACCAACGAGGATTGCGAAGGCGAGGCATCCGAAACAGAATCTTGCGAAGATCAAGTGTGTCGTATGTAGTTTATTATTTTAACGTTTAACCTTCAAACACATCGGTCGGAATTTTCTCCAACCGAGCATATAAAACGCATTTTTTAATTTTTTTATCTATTAAATATAACGGCAGTGAAAACCAACATAGAGTAATCGATTACAAAGTCGGCGAGCAGATAAAAATAAAAATTTAATTTCCGTAATGAATATTAATTAGCCATTTATTGGGGCTAGGAAACCTAAGAATGGAGGTTATTTGCAATTAAAGGCTTTCACGCACATTTTTTTATCTGTCATATTTTTCCAAAAATGTTGAGTAGTTTGCAAAACGCTCCACTAGCTTGCAAAAAAAATTAACCCCGTACGTCATCGGGTTAACCGTTTGTGAATTTGTATTTTTGTGGTCAAATCGACCAAAAAGTGTCCAAGGGTGGTCGGAGAGCTTTCGAGAGTATGCTCATTCGATTCAGGACCATCGAATTGCTCATGATCAGTGTTGGAAAAGTTGGCCAACGCTCCAAATTACCCCCAACGCCCAATTACGTAGGTAAGAACACGACGAATGATCGGTCAGAAAAAATTCCGACCGATGTGTTCACGGAACTCTTGTAAATCTGTGTTCAAAGGTTAAAATGTCTCAACAAAAACATTTTATGTGATCCAGATACCGGTTAAATATTGTATTAAAAATTTAATACGATAACGACGCAGCTGACTAATTTGAAAATTTTCTCCCCAAATAACGGCCAGATTAAAGAACTAGATGGAATTCCCACCTGATAAAGAGTGTCGAGATAACGCCGGAAAGAGTAAACTTTTTTGAATCATCAAGTACTAGAAGCAACCTTTAAATGTTAAAAAAAACCTACAGATCTCATTTAAATAATTTATTGTTT
>SCLG01001108.1:0-17659 GCA_004367875.1 Oikopleura albicans
TCGCGAAGGAAGCACAGTATTCTGAATTATTTTGTTACAGGGGGGTCTGGTTATAAGGTCAAGCCCGAAAAAAATGACTCGACCTTATAACAATTATCAAAAATTTGATTTTCCTCAAAAAATTATGGTCTTCACTTTAGAAAATGTTTAAAAAAGACACTATTTTATAGAAAAAAAAAAGTGTAAAAAGACATGATTTCTATAAAAAAAATGTGCCAGCAGGGGAGGTCTTCATCTAAAAAAAAAGCGTAAAAAGACATGATTTCAAGGATTTTTTCCCCAAAACACATAGTCCAAAAAAAATTGACTTGACCTTAGTGCAAAAAAGATGACTTGATCTTATATAACCTTTTGTGACCTTATAATCAGACCCCCTGTACATATTTTGAATATTTTTATGCATTTTTTTGATATGCAAAATTTTTTTTGATATGCAAAATTTTTTTGATATTACTAACCGGTAGGGCAAAACATGAAGTATTTAAGAGGTTGAAGCTTTTCCATCAAAAAATTGGCAATTGTGGCTTGAGCATGCGCTGGACTCTCAAAATTATGAACGTCGGCGTCGCAAAGGCGCGAATTGATATCGTCAAATAAAATGGCGAAAGACTTGCACCCCAACTTTTGAATCTCGACAAACTTATCCAAGAGCTGCTGCAAATCCGAAGTCGACGAAAAAATCAAATCCAAGCCGGGCGAGACGGAAAAAATGAATTCAATTCCATACTTTTTTGAACCATCAATTAATTTCCTAAACACATTTTTAGTTTGACCGTTTTTTGGGGTACTTGAATTGCTTCCGTATTTTTTTTTTCATCCTAGCAAAAATACAAAATCATAAAAAAATCGGTGGCACCTAGTTACGGATTTTCATGTTCGGTCAACAATTTAAGAATTCCTTTAGGATTTTGATTAATCAAGATTAGGATTCGAAAAGAAACACAATAGTATCTCGGTTTACACATTTTTCATTGGTTGTGAGTGGGGTCACGTGAGCAAAGCGAAAGGGATGCCAAGAACAAACAAAAAATTGAAACCACTCGCATGCCAGGCTGTTACGAAATGCAACCCACTTCTTTTTTCATGCATTTATTTTTATATTAAAAACTTACAGTCTGTAATCGAAAAATATACATTTTTGGATTAATGAACAAATTAATATACTCCGTCAAGAGAGATATTAAAGAGATCATAAAACAAAAAGAAGAGGTTAGCACGGAAGTTTGTGAATGGGAGGAAATATCTATCGTTCCGAGAGATATATCATGGGACGTGGACGGCCCTTTTCACATACAATGGCAAAAGATATGTCAAGACGAAGATGATGAAGTAAAGTTGATTTATCAGAAAATGCTAGCCGTACAATTTGCGAGAGATACAGGTAAATCCCTAAAAATTCAAGAGGGCCATGTTATTTTTGGGTAATAATGGAGTCTCGCGAATTACTACATGTACCACTTTTTGAATTAAAAAATGAATTTTTAAGCTCAAAAAAGGAGCTAGTTAGAATTTTATTGCATCATAGGTATTTACTCGCTCTTTTTCAGGCGCGTTTGATGAGAAGATCGATTTTTCTACATTTTCGAAAAAACTTGGTTCGTATACGAGACAGTTGGAGGGCCCTAGTTGGCTACCCCCAGTACTTCTTTTCGCAGAAAAAGAAGAGGCGAAACTGGTGAGTACCTCAAAACATAAATTGTCGCAAAAACTTCAAGAGAATTTTCAAGCACACGCAGACTCTTTGCAAGCATCGGATGGTCACACATTACATTTGCCTCAACAAGACAAACGATTTCTCACGAGAAATAAATACACCATTCTATCAAATTGCAATTACAAAGCAAACTTACCTCATGAATTTTCAGATATTTTCGAGAAAACCGTTGAAATGAATCGAGAACACCTAACTGACCCCGATTTAATATTAAAAATCATAAGACACGGGGTAACGGACGATATGTTTTTTGATGATTCTCTACTCAATAAGCAAATTAAATATATGGATAATATTTATTACATGAGAAAGATCAAAGGGAAGAGATATTTTTACATAAAAAATGAGAAAACTTTTGTACCTATCGTTCCGGAACAAATAAGGGCACGTTTTCTAAAGAACAAATCCGCTTTTTTGATTCGGATTTTAGACCAAATAATTCAGGGCACACTTCAGTTAACGTCTCCTAATTTACCGTCTTTCCAAAACCTTTTTTCCGTAATAAGCCCGCTACATGGAGTAGTAGAACTTAGGTATGACAAAACTTCAGGTGAACCTAAAGAACGCATTAGGCCTTGTATCGATTCTCAAGCAATAACGGTTTTCTCGAAAATAATTCCATTCAGTCAAACTAACTGCATAAATTATATTGCTTATTTACCCAAAAGTGCAAGTTTTGCGGTCACAATAGACATGAAGGCAAGTTTCAGCCATGTAAAAGTCTCGGAAGAGATTTCTAATTGTTTAGGTATAGAAATTCCCCATTTCTATCTAAAAGGCACAAACTTACTTTTCGGTCTTCCCCTTTCACCCTTTTTTCATGACATAATTATGTCGTTAGTTGAGGCGGAATTCTCACGTCTTTCACGCAAATATAGTCAAGAACACATCATTCTACAAATCTACAGATACGTGGATGATGTGTCAATAATTTTATCGGACCAAGCTACACAAAATAAATGCCCAGTTTTTTGGCCAACCTTTTTAGCCAAACTACTACAATTAGGAATACATGTCTCATGGGATAAATCTCGACTCGAGGCGTTGTCCGTTTCGAAATATCTGGGCATTTGGATTAATTTTAAAACAAAACAGTTTTTTGTTGACAAAGAACTGATTAATAAGTTGAAAATGACTATAATTGCGGGTTTCGACGGAGAGATTTTCCAAATCAACAAATTGTATTGGTCATGGCAAGCCTTTACAAATAAAATATTTTGCTGGTCGGAGAAAAATTTAAGTCAGATTACAGGCCTACTTATTTGGATAAATACTACTTCTTGCTTATCACTTGAATCATTGGCTGTAAGACATCTTTCTAAATATCCAAACTGCAAACACCAGCATATTTTTCATCACGCACTAGATGAAATTGCTTTTCTATGGCAAAATGCAGAAAAATTGGTCTCAAACCCTTCCCCTATACATAAAAACCCAATTTTTCTATGGTTTAATGAGGACAACTTCCAGAACATAAAGTCGAAAGATGCTTTCGATTTTGTGCTGGAAACTCAAGAGACTAAACAACAAGGGTTAATAGCGAGTGATGAAAAGTTGACACATGTTGACGAATCATTTTTCGACCAAAGAGGGCGGGCTAACCCTTTGTTTTTCACTAAAACAAAAGTGAACATAAAAAACATAGAACGACTCTTCGTAGTACAAGAAAAATCTCTTAATAAAACACAGAACATTGCGAAAAACAACAATGTCTTGAGGTTAAGGGAGACTTTGACAAACCTATGTCGGGGCGGACCTTATAATATGTTCATTTTTGTAATAGACTCGGAGTTCTTTTCGAGATTTCTTCAAAAAATGCCAAAGCGTCTATGGTTTTTTAGAAAATATATAATTTTATTAAAAAACTTTTTGACGGATTTCTTTCACATACCGGTTAAAATTCATATAACCAACATGAAAGAAGAAATCGGCCGAAAGATAGATAATACCCTACTAAACGTAGCTGATATTGACACGGCCTTTTTTATCAAAAATTCGATAGATTTTCTGACAGAGGTTTCAGAGGAACATGTGATCTTTTGCCTCGCAATCATGATTAGAGGCTTTCGCACGCTTTTTGCTTCACATGGCTCAGACCTCCAAATCATTAACGATCCGTTTTTAACAGATCGGCATTTGTCACGGTTTTTTATCATAATTTCTAATGATACACCGATGATACTCAAAACCCTAGCGGCCGTCTGGCAAAAAATGTTACAGGGACAGTCAGTCGATTACATTTTCATTTTTGTAAAGTCAAAAAAGGCGGTCGCAATGGTCAACTTCTATTATAATAGTTGCGCGAATGTGAGTACACTCACATTATATAGAGACGAAAGGGGTTTTAGGGTAATTCTAAAACCAAAAAAGTTAAACGGAACTTACTTTTTAGACCGTTACGCATTAGCACAGGCATTATAAAATAAAAATCAAAATATAAAATGAATGACGTTTTCTTACATTTTAGAAAAGAACATTCGTGATGGGCACTCGACGAAACGGTGTCGGACAAATGTTGCCAGGATTGGTATCGATTCGAGAACCGGTTCAACACAACGGATTACACACAAGTGGGAAACTGGCAACTGCTCCCTTAGACACAAGTAAGTCACAAGTGAGACGTAACGTTCAAAAAAATCAATCAGAAAATTTTTTGTGATTCTAAAATGGTTCTAATATAGCGGTGCGAAGCGGCTTCTTTGAAGGTCGTTATGGATACGAAGCGGAACCACAAGTTCAAGACCATACTGACGACAATGAAGCCTTCAAACACAACATTTTTCGTCAAGAAAATTTGAGCATGGCGGACAAAATCTTCCTCACAAATGCTGAGATGGTTCAAGATCCAGAAGTGGAAACATTGCTAGACAAACAAACGACAGCCAAGACCTTAATCCCACCTGTATCGGTAAGAATAACTCTTAAAAAGTTAAAAATATCAAAAACAAAAGGCTGGTTAATATTTAAATCAAGAGCAATTTGTGAAAAAGTGACCTTATAAGTGTAGGGCCCGCGATGAGAGTCGAGTTAAAAATTGTAAAGGTTAAAAAAATTCCAGGGAATAGAAACTAAAGCGGACATATTAAAAAGATATTATAAAACTATATCTATATAATTTTAAATAATTTCAGGGTCTGGGAGTTGGAGGCATGTCAGGTATTTTCCTAAATACCATATTTGGACCGATTGAAAATGCATTACTTCCTTCAATGGCCAGGGCTGTCACTGAACGATGCTATGATGCATACCTGAAAATGGCGATAGCATTCATGAATGGCGAAATGGGCCTGTATGACTCAATTCAAAGTATGACGTCCTTTTGTACTCTAGATGGAAAAGGTCTCCCGATCAAAAATGGGGCAAGTATCACATTTGATGAACTATTCAATGCGATTTTTGCTCGACAAATTGCCGCGGACATACTTTTTGCCATAAATGATGGATACAAAATGGATAATGCACGACATCGCATCTACTTTGCAACAGTAACGGAAATTGCTGAATCGATGTTACGATTAGCAACCGTGGCGCTGGAGAAAGAAAAGGTGGCACATATGCATGATGACGGCTACAAGAATGACGATTGGCACTTGTTTTCCGCAAAAATGCCTTCACAAGATCATTGCCATACAGTGATTAAAGCATGTTTTTTGGCATTCACATGCATTAGTGCACAAGCGAGGGACTACAACAACATCCCGTTATTGAGCGGTCATGACCACCCATATACGGTTTGGCGAACAATGGTATCGACAAAATGGGGTATGACAATTCTAGGCCCCATCGACAACTCCATCGTTAAACCACATGAAGAACAATGCCTTCGCTCAGTTGAAAAACGCATTCAAGGGGTTTTCAGCAGCCAAAAAACTGCATCTCTTGCGACCGACGTTAAAGTGAATGCACCAAATGGAGTTAATATGGCGGCTTGGCTAGCGGCCACGATGGCTTTTGTCATTATGGACCACAAAGACCATTCTAATGACGTATTACTGCACTTCGCGTGTGCTGACTTCGATTGTCAAGTGACGCGTGACCGACTGGACATTGTAAGAAAAATGGACCTTACAGTGTAAAGGGATAAAAGAGACCTTATAAATCTAACAAATCATTTTTGAAAAAACGCAAATGACTTAAACAAAAATAACGTTTTTCAAGGAACAATTAATATTCTGTTTATAAAAATGATAATTTAGAATAAAATAAGGTTAAAAAAGTGACAATTTTTAAATCAAAACTTAAAAATTGAGTCCATCTATTATCCCTTTTTCAAGTTATCGAGTCTCCTCCCCCAGCTGTGGACCTGGACGGAATAGAAGAAAAAATACGGTCAACGCTCAAGTTCGGACGAGAACAGCTCCGAATTAATTACGAACAAGAAGAATTCGGAACGTATTTCCGCGCCCCTTTTGGCTCTGCCCAATTAGGGAGAGCCAATTTTGGGACACATCACCCAGGATTGAGCATCTTCAAAAAGAAAGACATGCATATGTTGAAGGAACTGTACCCAAAAGGTCATAGTATGTCTCGGATTGGTTCACGTCAAGGCAATGGCCGAACTTACTCTGATCCTATGCATGACCTGGATTTGGCGGATTTGGCGACTGATAACTCCAAACATACCAAATCCAAAAAATGGGAGATATTTACCGAAAAGGATGACCCGCGATCACAGAAAATTAAAATCACATTACAGAAGGCGGTAAATGCGGATGAAGCTGAACATCAGCCAGAAGAGATGGTGATGGTCTCAAAAGGAAATAAAATCCAACGCTCACAGGAAGTCCAAACGGATAGTGGCGACATTTTATACAACAACGTGAATCGCACACGGGATGGCAAATTATTGACCAACCCACATCTCGCTCATGTCGCATGGGATGAGGTGTATGAGTTACAGGAACGCTCCACCTTAGGAGCCGAAATGGAAATACAACGAGTAGGTGTAGCGCTTCGACACGCACAGATCGGACAACAACAGGAAGAGACTGTTGATTTGGACGCTAAAGCGATTTACGCCCTCAAACTCTTGACAGTCAATCAAGGTAAATCAAAATCAATTATATAAATCCGACACTTGACAAAATGCACACCTAAAAAACAGTGAATTTTTCATGATTCTCATTCAGTATAAAAAAATTCAAGAAAAACCGATCATGAATCACTCATAAAGAGGCTACACGTTTTTTATGAAAAACAAAAAAGTCGTCAAAACGACAAAAGTCTGAGTGCACAGGTCAAGGGTCGGATAACAAAAAGAGGGTATAAAATTAGACAATTTAACCCCTCACAGCAACAGTTCTAAGCTTTTTATTTTAAAAAAAATCAAAAAGAAAAAACTGAAAGCTTTCTTCTCAAAAAAAAAAGAGAGAAAAAAACATTAAAAAAAATTACAATTTAATGAAAAAAGGTTATAATGGCTCTGAGTTTACCAAAGAGTACAAAAAATCAAAAGACTTAGAAACTGGTCATAATAAACATCAGTTAGTCAGTTATTTATATATAACCTCCATTTAGCACGGTACAATAAACCTGTTACGTCGGAGGAGCTTCAAGACTTTTGCTTAATGCATAAGATTACTGATAGAGCTTCATCGATGCAGGTTACACCGTATACACCCGATATGCTCCGATTATCGCTTTATATAAAAGATCATTATGACGAGCTGATTGCACGATGCCCGATTGAAGGAATAATTGACACATACAACATGCCTCCCCCCACCCCTCCCCCGCACTTGACGGCACTACAACTGGTAATGGATGCCTCGTTTCACGACCCGACCTTGAATGAACAAAACTTTCAACCCCGCAACCCACACCCATCACTTAGCCAAGAAGAACCCGAAGTAACACCACCGCGGCCAGTTCGCCGAACACGTATGCAACAACCGGAGCAACAAGGCCCAAGAACATTACAGCAAATGGTCGAACGACAGATTGTAGAATCACGCCAGTCGGCCCGGGTCGACGAAAGTCTACTTCCAGATGTTAATTCACCACGAGGCTATGATGATTCATTGCAAGCTGAAGAGATGAGCAGATTGGAAAATGCGCTACGACGCACAGTGAAGATAGAGGACTTCTACCGAGCAATACAAGAAAACCAGGCACAACTTGAAGGGGCTTTAGTGGGCCAACAATGAAAAGGAAAACGAGGCTTATATGACAATTATATTCATATTAAAATCAAATCTGACACCACCAAAACGGGCATAAAAACGGGTCAAAATGGGCTATCAAGCCATCAGTAATAAAAATAATTTTTCTTACACCAACCAGGTTACCTTACCAAAAAGGGGTAAAATCTATTAAAATGATAATAACCCTCGTAAGAAAAAGATAGCCTACGAACAAGTTCAAAAGAAAAATTTTTTTTTTAATGCCCAGAAAAAACTGTTTCATTCCATTTTTGACAACATGCCTTAATTTTGAACAAAATATATTTTAAAAAGGCACAAACATGATATTTTTTATTATTAAGAACCATGAGCTACGCGCTAAACAAGGGCAAACCAAACCTGACCCAGATCAAGTTGATCCGTGATCAATTTGACAAAATCACACAGATAGTACAAGAACAGATGGAAGAAATTCGACCTTTTGCCCAGCGCCTGAAAGGTCGGTTTTTAATAGGACTAAAAAGTGGCATTAATAGGACTAAAAAGTGGCATTAATAGGACAAAAAAGTGGCATTAATAGGACTAAAAAGTGGCATTAATAGGACTAAAAAGTGGCATTAAAAAGTCTTAATTAAAAAAAACAAATTGATGATTATTTTCGTTAAAACAATCTTAAATTAAAAATTAAAAATCACAAAAAGACATGAAACGAGAGGTGGTCACAGCACCAGGAGGCGGTCCCAGTGTGGAACAGTTTAAACGCCTCAAAACGACGGCAGAAATTTTCAACAATGAAGCTGAGGGGGAATCAAATTACATGCCTACAGGCAGTCTCATGGGCCACTTGTTGACGGGATTGATGAAAAAACCTTTTCAGTTCCAACAAGATGACGAGTTAGACACATTGCCCTATTGCCGAAAGTCTCCCCACATGCAAAATGATGACTTGGTAATTCCCATTTACAAAGGCACACAAACATATCAAGGGGTGGACTTGGTCACTGCCCGGTGGACATCGGACACAGCCAATCTTGATGACGCCATTCTTGTTGCGGCGCACAATTGTCAAATGCTACCGGCACGAGTCGCGGCATTACAAGGACGAACGAACAATGTACGCCAGAATCACTTGCCAATGAAGAAATTAGAAGCGGACACTTGCGTGGGCAGCTTCATTTCGGTCCGGGGTATGTGGGGTACTCCCGTACTCGATGAGACCCGGCAAGTTCGACGATCAATGGCACATCAAAGTTATCGTTTTTGCTTTGTACTGAGCAAGCACTACAACAATTATATGGCCAATCGAACATTGAAGGTAAAAATTAGCCTTACAAATAACTTGAATAAAAACTATAAGGGCCATTAAAACAAAGCGAACAAGCTTATTTTTTACACAGTAAAATGATGACCTTCTCATAAAAAACATACGACCAATTTTGGAGAAAAGTCATTGAAAATAAAGAACAATTTTTAAGGTCCACGAGATGCTCATGAAGAGAATTCAATTGCCCCCACCAATACATCCAATACCACGCCATCTTAAGTACTTGTACGGCGAACATCTGATGCTAATAAAGCACTTGAAGGAAGTGGAACACACGGTCCCGCTACCGCGAATCACACAGATGATCATAGATGGACGACCGATTTTCCAGCCCCACTTCCTCCCGGCCTTTCGCGACCCTGCGCTAACATACAAAGCACTCAACTTGATCCTGTCATGGACCAAAGAGTGGGCCACCCGTACCCGATACCGATTGGGTAATCGTGAAAGCAATTTGGTAAATATCCTGTTGGATACAACTGATGGAATTGATGTAGAACGGCAAGAGGCCATTATTCGCGGACTAAGACGTGACAATGAGGACTTTGCGCGACAAAATGACACCACCGCTCTCCTCGTCCCCATCGGACCGAATACATTGCAGACAGGCTACAGGGCTCATAAGTTTTTTGTACCACAAAAGATTAAATTTTTTACATAAAAAAACATCAATATAAGGTCACTCGTCCTAAGGTCATCATTTGTCATAAGGTCATAAAGACATTTGTCATAAGGGTAGTTGAGGAGCATTTTGATAAAAACTGAACTTTAAAACCTTTAAACAAAAAAGAACCCTTTTCAAAGAATAAGAAGAGAAAAAGAACCGAATCGCTTTTTTCTGACCTTATTAAAAAAAACTGCCATTTATAAAGGATTATGTTTTTTTCCATTTAGAATAATCGAGCGGCATGTCTTCACTCAAGGAGTGTAGCGAGGATCTTCGTAAGAAAATCCTTAAAAACACTAAAAAGATTTACCGTAAAACAAAAAAGAAAGAAAGAAAAGCGATTCGGAAAATAGCTAGCAATTTGGAAATAGAACTGGAAACAAAGAAAAAATGGGTGATTCAACTTAATGAGGAAGTAACCAATTTGACAATGTTTCTCGACAACCATCGAAAAACACACATTTGGCGCACGTCCTTATTAACACCAACCGCACGACGAATGCTAGGCGACAACCCCAATTCGGAAGACGTTGATCGCTATTTGACCCAGATGCTGGACACACTCGATGCAACAACAGTTGATCTTCGAGTGCTTGATTCAAAACTTCGTGATGAACTAGCGAAATTGGAAGACTACCCGGATGAATATTTTCAGGTAAAAATCCCAAAGACTAATAAACCAAAAAGTTCCTTTTTTATAAAAAAACACAGTTACAAAACCCCTACAGTACAGAAAACGTCGCAACGATTACAAATAACGAAATTTTTCTCTAAAAATATAAGAAAGATAAAAATTCGCTTTTAGGAAGCAGTGGCTTCAATGTGCCAAGTTGAACCAACACAGGCGAAGGATTATGTTGAAATGTCTTCTGAAGAATCTTTTGAAATTCATTCATCAGACTCGGATGAAGAGATGCCAACAAAAAAATCAAAGAAGCAAGAAAAGAAGCTCAAACCATCGGATACCCTGTACCAAATTTGCACAACGGCCTTTACTAAAAAGATCCAAAAGGTCCAACAAGTTGAGAATTTTCGACACGAACTGGTGTTCAAACTTGAAAAATTTCACAACGATGAATCACCAATCTCATTCCCGTGGATCTGTGAGCAGCTCAAGAAACTCAAACGCTTCTTTGAAAATTTTGGTGAGGAAGGGTACCGCGCGTACCACCAGATGATGGAAAAGATCGGTGACGGCTGGATAACGGTTGAAGAATTATTGATTCTTTTGGACAAAATGTTTGTTCCAGAAGACTCCCCGGATAATGTGGCCATGTACCGAATTCGTAAGAATTGGAGCCGTATGGAACATATTAAAAAGCTCTATAAGGGGCAAGCAAATCACATGGTGGCCCACAAACTGTTGGCAATCAATGTCAAGGCGGCGGCGGAGCACAAACAGATGGCGGGAGAGACGGAGTTCAATTGGAAGGTCGCAAAGATGGTCCGGGCTCAACGGTCAAATAATAATCGTGATCGACCAACAACATCAAAGGCGGCCCAAAGATTCCAACAAAAGCCAGGCATTCAGCGCGCAACTCGATCCCAGAACGCGCAGACAAGACCCCAAAGCGGCCAACTTAGCACTTTACCGGATCAGTATAGACGACTGATCCACATTAAGAACGTTGGGGGCATACAAACTCGGGTTAACAGAAATGACAACCCGATTAAATGCAATGAGTGTGGCGAAAATCACTACACCGATGAACACGCCTACTTACAAAAAATCGGAGCCACAAACATCACGGCAGCAGACTGGGCCGAAATTATTGAAAAACGAAAATCGGGCGTAAAAGGGGCATATTTTTACAACGCTAACAAGGAGATCCGCTCAGCTGCTGAATGCCATAATAAGAAATAAATGCCGCCCACGCAAAATGTTTTCTAGCGCCCACCACGTGTCAAAATAGGTATGTTATTAAGCTCGTTTTTAGACACAAAATTAAGAAAATACACGTAAACATTTAATATTTTTTCTAAAAAGTTAAAACGAAAAACAGAGAAATTAAAATAGGTAAAAACCAAAAAGGGATTAAAAATAAGGAGTAATCAAAGCCTTTTTGTTTTCTTAAATACAGTCCTTGACCAATTACGGGACGTTCTCGGTGCGCAAACGGACCGCCTTAAAAAACGGCCACACTTAAAAAGAGGCCTCTTCTCTTAAAAAACAGATCTAATTCGGGCCGGAAAGGGGCTGATAAAGAGTAAATCACCCAATAATTAGGCGTCCGTTAAATGATAAAAGACCGTAGTATATTTTCTGGGTTGATTCGTATTTAAGGAACAAAAAACAAAAAAGTCAAACCACTCAAATAAATTTATTTATTAAGTTTTTCTTAAATGGACCACTGGGATCGACTTAGAAGAATACAGAGAAGAGTCGCAGACATTGTCGACCTCAACACTCCGAATCAGCCGCCCATACAAGAACATGAGTCCGGTTTTTTCTCGTGGTCCTCACCAGCTCATCAACAACAATCGACCCAATTAAATAAGGACAAGGACATATATATAGCCCAGTTAGAAGAACAGGTAGCCGCCTTAACTCAACAAGGCTGGTTTTTATCAAATATTTTAAAAGTTAACTGAAAAAGGTCGAAACAAGGAACACAAAACAAAAACCATAATAAAATACTCACCTGAAACGGGGGAATGAAATGCTATCAAAAACAGCTACAATTAAAAATGAAGCACATAAGTTTTCATGTGGTATAAGTAACTCTTTGTACGATAAAAAATATGTGAAACATTAAAATAAAGTTAAAAAGAACGACATTTTTGTAGGAACAAACAGTTCCTGGTAATTCTAAAACAAAAAAGGGTTTTTCAACACATTAAAACAAACAACAAAAACCAGAAAAAGTAACGGCTTTCCAACAACAAGATGAAGAAATGGAAGTCGAAGAAACATCAACGACTTCATCGGACATCCGTCGAGTTATCCAAAAAATCAGAGCGGAAACTTCATACGCAGCTGAAGAAGACTTTTCAGACACAGCTGAGTTTGAAGAAAACGTTCAAAATATGGACCTAAATGACGAAACTTTGGAAGAAGAACATTCTGAAGAAGAAAACTCGGTGGACACCCAAGATGTCAATTGGTTTCGACAGCTGAACTTTCCGCCTTCCAAAAAGGATGAGATCCGCAATTTCGTGAGTTTCATTCTAGCAGCGGACGTCGAACAATTGCGACAGCTCAAGCCAAAGACGTCTTCAGCGATAACTTTTGACAACTTTGTCAAAAACTACAATGCACCACCAGCACGGATTGTAACGCTCTTGGTTTTTTACATAAAACGAGTAAGTACTATTAAAACAGGGGGCATAAATAGCTTGACGAAAACACTAACTTAAGGAGGTGACTCTGTTGCAAAAAGGTTTTTATAAAAAATAAAGACCAATTGTAAACCTAAAAAACAAAGTGAAAAAGAAGGTTACTTTATAGTGACATTAAAAATTATTAAAAGTAAAACACTAAAAGACTAGGTTATGAATTACAAAGCCACACAATATAACATATATTTTAGACGCGGGAAGACTTGGACGCAGTGGTTAATCCATACGATAACATGGATTGGTACAACGTTGATAATTTGATGGAAGCCATATTTGAATGGTCTCTTAAAAATGGTAGGACCAATTGCAAACAAGTCACCGATGGCCATGAAATCCGGTACAAAATGTGCAGCTTTAGTGTCATCAAAATGGCTATCATGGAATTCCACAAATATATGACCAATGTGGTTCAGGCGCCACAAATTGTCGCAATGAATCCAACCGCCGCACGTGCCATGTCATCCCTATTCGTCAACATTATGGTGGAGCAAGAATTCTTCCAAGTCCGACGAAGCGCAACGTTTCACCCAGAAGTCATGCTCCAAATTCTGGACGAAATTGACAACCATCCGTTCAATGAACTGGAAGACACCTGGCGACTAAAACCCCAGAACAAAGCTACACGAGTGGCGGCCACACAGAAGGCAGTAGCAGCATTATTAATGCTCACGGGTTTTCGCTTTTCAGAACTTGCGAGAGTTCCGATGGAGTGCATCACAGCAAACTCCTCGACTGTCACAATAACAGATGGGGCAATTAAAAAGGTGTATGTTAACTTATACACCCCAGTCGCAAAAAATACACATTCCACGGCCAAGGGACGATGGGTGCCAATTTGGGTCAGCATTAGGGAAAATGGCCGATTTCGGCCAACGTTGGCTAACAAAATACTTTCAATAGTGGCGTACCATAAAAACTCCACCACTTTACTTCAACAAGCCATAAAAACGGGGGCTCAAAAGCCTGAAGCAGCTATCAAAGCGGCGACAAAAGCGTGGGAGCAACAACGCCCAGGAGAACGGACAACCAAAGGCGTTATTCCCATCAGACGCCTAACGACCAACGTTTTATGGGATAGTGGTGCTACTTTGGAACGTATAAATATGAAGATGGGATGGGTTCCAACTTCTATCATGGCCAGCACATATCTTCGGGCGAACCCAACTGATATAATAACGCCCTCACCAACATCGGCGTATGCGGCACTTGGAAAGAGAATTCAACCTTTGACAGTTGAAGAAGGGGACCGACGCTTAGCCGGCTTTGAGGATGAAGACTTTCAGTTACCACAACAACGAGAGCGACGACGACCACAATAAAAACAGGAAAGTGATAGACATAATAATTAGGTTAAGGGCCTTGCTATTAAAAAGGGCGATTATAAAAAAACATGAAAAGGACCATATTAAAATTAGCCATCACACGCCCCTTCTGGAATATCAAATTGATTACATCAAATTGATACACGTAAAACGGATGATGGTGGTGGAGGTAATCTCTAATTACCTAAAAAGAACACTATATTTTACGCAGAAACGACGTGAGGGCTAGGTTCGACTCCCCGAACTGGGTTTTGAGAAAATCCATTTCGCGCCCAAAAAGTGCGTTCATAAGTAGCGCCCAGAAATAATTTTATTATTTTTGACATGAATTTATTTACAGAAATAAATTATGAAATAATAAAACAAAAAACTTGTCATCACTTGCACAGTTGAAGAATGACCCCAAGTAATTACGATTAGGATTCGAAAAGAAACACAATAGTATCTCGGTTTACACATTTTTCATTGGTTGTGAGTGGGGTCACGTGAGCAAAGCGAAAGGGATGCCAAGAACAAACAAAAAATTGAAACCACTCGCATGCCAGGCTGTTACGAAATGCAACACATGTCCTGCTCATTCTTCAACATCCCACAGTTACAATTTGCCCAGATTCCAGAAGTTCATTTAAGAAAAACTTCCCACTGCCTTTTTTTTCAAAAATCCGCGTCTGGCACGGCACGCGGGCTCAAAATGCTTTTAGACCCCGTGGGCCGTTTTGGACCCGGATTATTTTTTTTTCAAAAAACCTGCCAAAATTCCAACAGTATTCCCGGCTACAGGGTTCAATCACGTTTTGGAATAAGCACCTGCGATGCACCTGCTTTTTCTAATGCTATGAACTCTTTGCCACCCACCCTGGGCTCTAATTATGAACACATATATTTTTCACGAAACTCAGATCGGCTAGGTTCTCCTCCCCGAACTGGGTTTTGAGAAAATCCATTTCGCGCCCAAAAAGTGCGTTCATAAGTAGCGCCCAGAAATAATTTTATTATTTTTGACATGAATTTATTTACAGAAATAAATTATGAAATAATAAAACAAAAAACTTGTCATCACTTGCACAGTTGAAGAATGACCCCAAGTAATTACAATTGTTTTTTTAATGTCGAAATTTTTCGAAATTAAAAACAAAAATTTTGATTTCGAAATTCAAAAAAAAATTGACCGAATATAAAAATCCCTAACTCGGTGAAACCGATCAGGTTTAAATACTTTTTTCAAACATTTTTTTTTTAACTTCCAGGGGGAAGTGCGTATAAATAGACACGCAACTTGTTTTTTTCCGTCGATTAAAGGCATATGGAGGCCCCGTAGGGCAAAACGGGTAATAGTGACCCCTCTCAACTTTTCGAGAAAATTCGATTGACGGTGTTATTTTTTGCGTAGGTTGTAGATTTCAAACAGCTCTCTAGGGGGCCCTGGTGGCCCAAATCAATTTCTAAATAGTCAGATCGACGTACTTTGACGAGCTCTACAACTTGGCTTTACCAGTTTTTTTGAATTATTGCGAATTAATGTGAATTTTTTAAGTGCGTGTTTATTTACACGCATTTCCCCCTACGGGTTCCTAAAAACTTCTTCCCCCTAAGAGTTAAATTTAAAATGTTTGATACAAATGTGGCATTTTCCATCTGGAAAAATAAGACAAATTACTTTCTTCGCTTTAGACAAATACGAACTGGGCCGCGGTTACTCACTTCAAGTTCTCCAACTCTTCATCATTATATTTTTCGCGCCAATTGTGGCGGTGTTTGTCATCGTGCTTTGGCGCGTATAAATATGCGTTCATATTTTGAACCTTCATGCGATGAAAGAGATCTTCGCGCTCATTTGGATTCCAGGGGAGGCCGTAAAACCCCTCAACGACGCCCAGGACATATTCTTCACTCGCCCCTTGAGTACCAACATTCGACATAAAAAAGATCTCAAAATCTAAATCATCTTAAATAAATCACTTTGCGCGCTATTTTTTTCGCTCCAGATAAGTTTACACAATAAAAATTTCTCTTTGGCAGTTTTTTTAAGAGGCACCTGTTATTTTGGGACAAAGACAATTTTGACCTTAAAAACGGATAGTGAGCGGCAAAAATCCCGGCACCTGCTGCTGAACACATATACTTAGAAATTCAGATTCTTAGTTTGACAGGAATTTATTGGCACCGCCGTCTTTCGGAGAATACCTTTTTTAGGAGAAAATACAAAAAACGTTTNCGTTTCCGATTCTCGTAGCGTCCATGAAATTTTCTGTTCAAAACACTTAACAATATCTACCGATTTTTACCTTCTGTTTTTAGAGTTCAAGACGGAACGATAAGATCTCTGACCACTTTTTATAACAACCATGTTGTAGTTTGTCGGGAAACGAAACAAACGATGATCATTCTAGGTATAAATATCAAACGTCGCCAAAAAAGCGTAATAACTTTAAACGTTTGTTGAAAAAATGTTGTACGATAATTATGTGACCCGAATTAATTAATTTGGCAAACCTTTTTCACAAGGGCTGGTGATGGGTTAACTGAACCAAACATAAGTTGTTTTTGACTTTTAAGGCTTGTTTATATATTATTATTGTTAATTATATTTAACTCCTTGGGGAGTGGCTCACGGAGCTTGATCATATTTTCATACCCGATTTTTCAGTTCCCGGTTCTAACGGTTTTAACTTGTTAAAAAACCACTAAAACCGGTAGTTTTAAAAATACTAAATAAACCACCTACCTAAGTAACTTAACAATCTTCGCGTAAGTTTACAAAATTTTTGTCGATTTTGGAAAAAACGTCAAATTCAGGTAAGTTAACATTTTTTTGACATTTTCCAGCCTTTCCGCCTACGCATTACTCAACTAAGTTAACAATCTTCAAGTAAGTTAATACGTTTTTCACTTTAGTTTTGTTAACTTACTTAGGTAGGTGGTGTATAAGAAGAATCCAACAAAATTGATTATCCGCCAGAAAAGCGCACTAATTTCCCTCTGGGAGTTAAGAACATACAGAAGAATAAAAAGTAGAATAAAAAGATCATCAAGTTGAGCATGATAACTTATTATATCATCGAAAAGTTAACACATTTCTTTTGGAGTTAAAACATATTCTAGTGATTGTTATATTGCAATTTATTTGTTCTATAAATCAACGTCATAGAACATGTTCCAGTGAAAGAAATT